>JAHZNJ010002400.1:0-26786 GCA_027744475.1 Lepidocyrtus cf. sotoi NNG-2020
GCTATTGCGCACAGCTCGCATTGCCCAAGTTCCGCGAAAGCCCGTAAGGTTTCCTTTCACGTAGCTATACTGTATTTAGCATCAATATTCACTGATTGACAAATTGCTCTTACGATTAGCTTAGCATGCTTGGGAAATCACATTTTCTCCTTTTCTAATTCTAACATTTACTTGTTTCCAAAAATAGACAAAATCAGATTTTCTTCACCTTCTTCGATTTGATTTAGGTATATCGTTTCAGTTATTACAAATATTACAATAACACATTAGCCATTCATTCATAATAATGAGATTATATAATGAGAACCAAGCCATAACGCACACTTAAAGTTACAGGTCAGTGGACAGGGAAAAAGAAAAAAATTGGCACGCACGTTGACACTTGCCTAACTACCCACCCCTAGCTAATCAGCATCATAATTAGTGCTCATCATCATATCACAATACTTATCGAAATGTCGCCTCGTCGCCTTTTTTCATAATATTGATAATTTATTCCACTTCTCCTTTTACAACAAAAAAATATTTGTCTTTCTTTTTCTTTCTTTGGCTATCTTTGACAAAACTTGATTTACTTGCCAGTAGGCAAACTCTTGCTAAAGTGCGTTTGTCATTCATCATCATCTTCTGTCTTCTTCGTATTCTTGTTCTTCTTCATTTTAGGTATTTGTTCTGTTTAATTTAATATTATGCTTTGGTTTTCTTTTCTTCGAGAGAACTCCTGCCGGGGTGCACGCACTTTGTGTGTAGGCTTGATGAATTCTCTTTGCACGTATGAAATTCATTCATTTTCTTTGAAAAAGGGTAAATGCATTTGCAATTACAATATTTACAATAAAGTAAGTTGCCCTCTTTTTGCTAATTTGAATTTTAAAAATTACTCCTTTAGTAATAATAACAACAGCAACAATAAGACGGTTAATTTAACTACTAAGAAGTAGGTACGTGATGTTCTACGCATAAACAATTTCACTTTGCAGCAATGCAATGGTTAGTAGTACTACGTGCTTGTTTGCAAGTTTGCAAATATTTGCCGAACGAAGTCCAACAAAGAAAATTACTTAATTTCAGAAAAGAGTCTCCTACTTTACGATGATGATATTGCTATTGCTGGCTGATGATTATAATGATAACCGTCATCAACACCCATAAAACACGGTAACGGCTGCAGTAATTTGATTTTTAGTTTTTGAAATTTGTTTAAAATTTTTATCTTATATTATTCTGAAAAATTAGTAGTGCTTTGTTATCGTCATTATCTTACAATACAGTTCTTTTATTGTGTCATTTTTGCGTGCGTGCGTAGTAAGTACAAAACAAAAACAAACGCAAAAAAGGTGTGATATGATTTTTTCTCATTTCATTCCAACACGTAATTGTATTTGCGTTGTATCTATTTCTTTTGCCCTTTACTTTTATTTCTACAACTTCCTTCACTTCTTCTGTGTAATCATTTTAGTGCAAATTAGATACGTAGTATGCAAAAGGTTATCTAAAAAGATTTCAAAACAACAGCAGCAGCAGCAAAATTTATGTCAAATGAGGAGAATGAGGATGATTTAGGTGAAAGAGTAAGAAATGGGTTATCAAGCTGATAGCCATTTACTTGACTCCTGCTGCTGTTTACTTAAAAAACCTTTTTAATTCATAGTCAGCATGAAACATGATAACTTTGGCGAAGAATAATAGAAAATATAATCATCAGTTGGATATCTAGTTAGAGTGGAATTGTTAACGATGATAGCCACCCAGTTTTACGCAAGATTAATTATTACTGGCCAGTTTCATTAAATTATTTTTTAAAAGCCTTTGTTCTGTTTTCATCCATTCATTCCATGTAAATTTAACCGAGTGCTTTGAACAAAAGATTCAGTCATGTCAGGTGAATCCCAAACAAAAGCAGTTGAGATGAAAAATGAGGCAATCTCACGAAAGAAAGTCATCAATAATTTATAATTGCCCGAAAGCTACTTTTGCACGAGTAAATAGGTAGCCTGAAGGGTTAAATAACGATTTTATTACTGTATTTTGTGATGATTTTATATTCAAATCAGATCAGTACAGTGACAATTATCGGCTTCTGCTTGTAATTATAAACCAATATAAATTTGCATATTATTAAAATATCAGAAATTAAATTGAAATAATAGGTCAAGATCAAGTAGAGCAGTTGGGTAATACTTTCTGCTCTTTTGTTTTGTGGAAAGTTGATTCTCTGGATTATTGTATGGAAAATAAATGGAGACTGTGAGTAATAATGAAGATAGACGACTCAATTAGTAATTGATTAGAAATCAAGGCCAATTACAGGGTTAGGTACGAATATGGTCATTTAGGTATAATAATTGTCTATAAATGCTGTAAAATTTTGAGACTCACAGAGATTGACTAATCAACTAACTGTGGAAAAACTCGTTTATGGAAGAAATAGTATTTGCAAAAACCATGCAAAAATTTTAAATTTTTTAACATAATTGATTGACAATTATTGTTTTATTATGAAAAGTCGACTTTTTAAGTGGGAGAACATGATTTTCATAAAAAGCCTGCATAATTCTTCCAACTAGAGTGAAGTCAGTTAGAAGATAAGAGTTACCCCCTTCTTTCGGCGTAACATATAGCAAGCAGCAAAAACGTTTTTAATTGTTTTGAATTTTATTATTTTATCGAAGAAATAAAAGTGGTAAACAAATATTTTGTAATAATAATAACAAACTTCGAAAAAACTGGTTATTGAAGGGACGCATAAGCATAATATGAGTACTTATATAAAAGTATATAACGTACAATTACAGACTCATTTATAACATTATTTACGAATCTTGCTATGATACTTTTGATTTTGAATGCTCCATTCAATCACCTGATCATCCTTTCTCTGCAAAAATTGGCGTCAATTTTGCATGAAAATTAGTCATTGTTGTGTGCAGTTTAGCTCATTTCATCGCAGTAGTGGAAGGCATGAATATGATTATTGTTATTATTGGACTGTTTTATAAATGAATTGAATGTTACATCACCATTCCCTCGTGTCATCAGTGTCATCATCACGTTCTTTTACGACTTTTATGGAATCATAAAATGAGCCCTTTTCATCTACTTCTCTTGAATTCGATTTGCATACTAAATGATTAAAACTTTTGCTTTTGAATGTAATGTGCGTCATCATCACACATCAGATGAATACTTCTTATATAGGTACTAAGAAGCTTTGATGTTTTTCTTCGTAAAAACAATTCTTAATCAGCAGGAGTAGGTACGGAGTACGGAGCACGATACAGCAAAAGATGATGGCGATGACCGTCGCCCTAAGAAAAATGAAGAGGCTCTCTTCGATTTTAATTGAGAATGGTCTGCGAGTTTATGAATGTAAATTTTAATTTATTTAGGATAGGTAATGTCAAATAGTTTAATAGTTTAAGGAGGATTGTTATTTTTTGAATGAATTGCTTTGCGATTATGATTCATTCATGAATGCATAATGAATCAATGAATTTGTAAAAAAATGGCATGATGACATGACATGAGCTTTTGTATTAAAAGGGAACCTCTTTTCGTTAATCTTTCTTATGAGTACGTACTTCCGCCGAAACGATTTTACGCTTTTGTTCATATTCCTCCGATTGCGATGCGAACCCGTGATAAATAATCCATAATTTAAACGAATAACAAACAAAAGCCAATCATTTTTATTAATGATTAAGTAAACATTCAGTACAATGGAAATGCAGAGGGAGAAAGAAGGCGAAGCTGTCAAACAACTCTCGTTGAGTCACATAACTGAGCTGAATAGATAAAAGGCGTGAAAAAATAAGTTTCGCAATCGCAATCCTTTTTGAGCCACGGTTATGGTCAGAGTCAGTGACAGGAAGGAAGTAATATTATTGCACAAGCTAACAAATAATAACAAACAAAACAAGCACAAAATAATAAAAAGGGTGCAATGCAATACAATGCAATACAAACACACAACCACCTACTAATTGGACTTGGCAGAGAGAAGGGAATTTAGAATTTCAAACCAGACGATTTAAAAGTTAAAAATGAAGGGGAAAATATAAAATAACAAGGCGGATTCAGAATGAACAAGCTTTACATTTGTTTAAATGTAGAAAGTTGATTATTTGATTAAAGTGGCAGCAGCAGCAACGCTCCATGAAGAAAAATTTTTTTTCCTTCTTTTTTGTTAATGGAGTGATTAAGAATTAAAGGAATGTAAAGTACGACCATTCAAAAATCAAATTTAAATGAAAAATGTGTCAAATAAAAATCTCGGAAGCCTTTAGGGATACTTTTCCTCACTTGATAAAAAACACAAAGGGAAGTTTTCTTATGTCACGAATTAAGTCAATAAAAAAGGAGCGAAGAGGAAAGGATTGAATAATAAAAAAAAATTGCAGATAAAAATGTAACGATAAGTTATTTGTCAATTGTCAATGAAATAAACGTATTGAATTAAGGTGCTGCTTCCTACGCTTTCTACGTGCCACGCACAGATAAGACGGTACCTACTATTATGTAGAAATGTACTTAAAACTCAACTGCTTCTGTTTCTGTTTGTGATGATTCGATGATTGGAAAAGGTTTTGCAATTTGCACTGCACCCACTAGCCCTGCAAAAAAGACCTTGCTTGTAATAAGTCAAATTTATATTAAAGTCATGTATGATGAAGTAAAAATTTCTTTTTAATTTTTAAAAACTTTCTTACAGAATAATAAAACTTTAGGTTACGGTTTTCACTTGCTTTAGCTTAAGTAAAAGTTATTGGTATGCACTTGAATGGTGACAGTGAGTAAAATTACCTAATCAAAACATTAATGCATTCCACGATTCTTCTTCTTCTGATTCTGCAGTACTCAATTAGGTATATCACGGTATGAGTGTGTAGGTAGTAAGTAGTGTAGTGCATACAAGCGAAAAGAAACTGCTTATTGGATTTATTGTATTTGTTCAGACGTTAATGGATTTATTGATTTGCCATTTGTACGAGTTTCGAAAAATCTTCCTTTTTGCTACCAAATTGTTATTGCATTTAAGCCAAATGATTTTTTAAATTTAAGAAATGTATGAAAGCAAAAACTTTAGCATTTGAATAGTTTTATTAGTGCAATTCAGCAGTTGTTTAGTGAATGTTTACATTCAACTTTACAGGCTTGTCATTATCATAATCATCATCGTAAAAAAAGATGTTTATGCACTTTTGCGTAAATACAAAACTTAATATAATTATAATTAATAAATACATAAGAAAAATATAATTACAAGTTATACATTTTTTGAGGCACTCTTTCATTAAAATTATGTTTGAAGATGACGACAATGAATCCCCATATTCTTCACAAAATGTCTTCATTAGAGTGCCTCTACTGTCCTCCCATTTCGCATTTATTTTTGCTTTTAAGACTAACATGTCTCATATTTGTGAATCACATCAAAAAAATTTTTAAGGTTCAGAGTAGTAGTAGTAGTAAAAAAAGATCCTCCTTTTAACGATTGAAATTATAGCAATTAAAATTAAATATTATATCATATTTGCTAATTATGCCTTTTTTGTAAGTTTAAATTTTTAAAAATGTTGTGGAGCTCGAAGGCGACTATTATTTGGGAGGAAAGAAAAGAAAGAGGAGTTGCTTATGAAGCAAAATAATAGTTTTGGATAACTAATATAATAATTATCTTTCGCCACAGTTATAATTTTCGAAAAAATCACTTTTAATAGTAAGATAAAACGATTATTTAGCGTTGATGGCAACTTTTCAACTGAAAGTGCAACCAAAAGAGAGATGAACATACAAAAACGATGCATTAATTTCTGTTTGGAAATCCCAAAAGGATTGGAAGAATGTGGAATAATTAATTTAGCAGTTAAAACAATAAATAAAAATTACTCTCGTAAAGAGATTTTTGTAACGTGATATCATTTACTACAAAGAATTTTGACCCTTTTCTTAAAAAACAGCAATTAACTGACCATTTTAGATAACGAATCAAATAAATGTTTGCTCAGCAGAAAAAAGTGCGAGAAAAAGAAGATGAGGATAGCGACTATGACAAAGACAAATGCTTTATCGGTATACATCTGACATTCTGATTTCTGACAGCAATTTACCATATACCATTACCATTAAAAATATGTCTGTGTGAATGAAACGAAAGTAAAAATCAGAAAACTATGCATCTCATATCGTATAATACGACATTATCATTAATATAGCCAACAGCGATAAAAACTATGTGGTGGATGTCCTGCTGTGAGAAATATTTTTCAGCGGCCAAAAACGATAATATTAGTTCATCCTGTTATGTCCGTATAATGATGATACAAATACGATTATTACATTAGAATAAAGTGTAATCATGTCTTCACCAGATAAAGTGAAGTTAATTTCAATTAAGGCAATAAGCAATCTTCTTTTATACAACTTCGTCCACGGAAAATTTCCTTTTACTTCCTTCCGATAGGACACGTAGGTATTTATAAAAGGATGAGCAGAGATCAGCTTATTTATTGGGTTCATCGCAGTTTATTTCATCGCTTTGTGCAAAACGTCAATAGGGAGGAATCAAATGGATCGCTCTTTGCTCAACTGATATTGATAAATGATTGATGAGCAGACCAATTTTGTGCGAAAATAAGAATAATGTAAAAGAGATGCGTATAGTTGCTTGAGCATTGCAAAATTAATGATATTGTGCTCTCTTTTGCAATAAATTAAGTAATGAATGAATGGACCTTTATTCAAAAATCGTCCTCCACTTCCGATTATTATGTTTTCTTCTTCCTACATGCTTCTCTCACCTCAACAGAGCAGCAGATAGAAGCACAAATTTTCTTCTTTTCTGGGTTAGACGAAAAAGATGTGTGTCAGCAGCAGCAACAACGGCAGTTGCCACTTGCCACCAACATCAATCTATCATAGCTTAGGATTGGGATGTGATTTGGCTTGATTCTCAAATCGAATCGCTTGCTTGCACTACAGTTCCGCTGTAACGTAACCAACAACCAACGCAAGCGAACCTTTGCTTGCTATATGCTTATGGCTTTGGGGATTGAGGATGATGTTGATAATGTGATGGAATTCTTCATTCGAATTCGCAATAATATTTTTGCATTTACCATTCGTTTCCTAATTGTCAAGTGCCAAAGGGAAGGAGATGGTTTACTTTACACTGCTGCCGTTTGCGGATGCTACGCTCTTGATGACGATGAGATGATCATTTACATAATCAGTTAGATAATAGCAAAATAACAGCAGTCCTAAAAAGGTTATGATGGGATATTTTGTTTTTTGGCGAAATGCTCTGTAAATCATCCATGTTCCCAATGTATTACAATACAATTACAATGCAAAATTGCAAATGGTCTAGCAAAGAACCGTTTTGCTTGCACTCACGCACGGAGAACAATTTTCAAAGTCTTAAAACACTTTTATGGACACTGTTACGTTGTGTTACATTACCAAATTACAGCCTACGTGGGGTTCTGTTATTGTCACTGTATTTTTGTAACTTTCAAACATTTATTTGGGAATTCATCATCACAAAGGAGAATAATAATTCATTTTTTGAGGCAAACGCCACCATCATCATCATAGTTTTTTTTGCAAAAAAGATAAGCCATTTTAGTATTATGCAACTCAGATTGAGCAGAGCAGAGAAAGAAAGAAAGGATATGGGAAGGAACTTCATTAAATGCAAAGAGATAAAAAAACAGGATTCCGTAATAGGAAGCTCAGAACAATAAATTAATATTCGGCTTCGACTGGTATTTTGGTATTACCTAACTTTTAATGACAGCAGACAACAGCAGAAAAAATTGCATTCGTTTTTGTCCTATCCTAACAATTATTTTTTTACACAGAATAAGAAAAATTGTCACTTGGCTTGTGTAAAAAATATTACTTCAAATTTCAAGTTATTCATTATTATTATCATTATTATTATTATATTAGGTAAAGTATTCGTTGTTTAGAGATTTTTGTCACCTGCTGAGAGTAGTGGAGCATGAATTTTATTGTGTTATTGTGGTGGGGACAAAAACACATTTATTTTTTAAGTGACTGTATAAAGGATAAAAGTGATAGCTATTATGATGAATATGACGATAATGATGCGATGCATTGACTACGGTGGTGGTGGTGTGGTGGATGTATAGATGATTTTGATTATGATGATGATGCTGCTGACTCCACCTTCCTAAACTATTTCATAAGGAAATAGGAAATGACGAGTTAAAAGAGTTTGGCTCTTTTCTTACTATCAAACAACATCATCATCAGCAACGGTGCCTTCATAATTGCAATTGCAATCGCCTTTGATTCTGAGTCATTGATTTGGTTATTAAACTACAAAAAAGTGCAATTGCAAAATATTTAAATGCAATTTAAGATAAATTGAAGGGGAATTAAACGAGAATAATAAAATGAAGCGAAGAATGCGAGAAGCTGCTTATCAACATCTACAAAAACGAAGCTTTTAAATTCCTATTATGATATGATTATGATTAGGTTACATCACAAACTTCAAACTATAGAAAGAGGAGGAAAGTAGGACTTTTTTTCTACTCTTGAAAATGGTATTTTTGAATGATTCGCTTTTGATTTGAAGACTTGAAGTCATTTATTCATCAAACAATGTCAAACAGTCGATTGTCACGAAATCATCAATAGCAATAATAAGTAGAGCAAAAATTGCTAATAATAAAGTTATAGTGATATTACGATGATTCCTCAACACTCGATTCTGTCATGTCAAGATTCTTATTTCTCTTTCTGTCTCTGTATAGTCGCTTGTTAAAGATTGCACATTGTTATAATTATGATGATTAGAAACAATAAAATGCAAAATAGAAACACCATTTTTCATGGAAATGATATCGAAATGATCGAAGCGTTGATTGCGATGAAATGATGAATAAGCTTTATAACAATGCAGAGTTGCAGATATTTTTTACTGTAGTTTGTTGTATCTGTTTTGATTACTTACTACTGAGCATAATAGTAATATAAAAGTAATAATGAAATGTATGCCAACCGTGACATAATAAGGGAGATGTTTATCTCTGTAATTTTTGCATAGATTAATAATTTTATATGAAAATTTATTTATTATTATTATGTATTCCTCCCTTCTCCTATCTTGTTTATTAGTGCATTGATGTTAATGCTGGTGATGATTTGGTTGCTGCTGCTGCATTTTTTCTCACATTTCAAATTTCAAAATATTTTTATGTTTGCCAATAAATATGATGATGATGGTGATGGCGATGATAAGATGCTGATGATATTTCTGATGAATGTAAAATTGTAATTAGTAATTATTAACCAAATACATTTCATCAAAATAAGAAAACAATAATCAAACATAAAAAAGTTTTTTGTTTTGTTTACGGAAAGTAAAAACAGTTTATTATTTACACGGTTTTTTATATTCTATCGTATCGCATTTTAAACATTCAAAAAATACTCTTTTTATAAACTTTTTTGTTCGAACAAAGACAGTTATTTTTACAGAAAGACATTTATGTATTTTTACTTCCAAAGTAAAGTAAACAGTATCATCATTTCTTTAACTCGTCAAAAAATTTCAAATCTTCCATGTCCTAAAGCAAGCACATTCATACTTACTCACTCATACTCTTAATTTTTTACTTTCCCATTCATTCTATATCATTTTTTAAAAAATATTTTCATATTTGTTTAATAGGTATATCCACATAAAATTTGTTTTCACTTTCGTTCCTTGAAGCTCATCATGCCAAAACATAATCTTACTCAATAAAAAACAAAAATATTACACATTATTACGTAGATTTTTATAATATTGCATTGTTTTCGGCTTATTTAGCTGTGCTCCCTATATAGTTATATAGTTTATCGTGAAAATTCTTCCTCCCTTCTCCTCCACCTTTTAAAATGAAGTAAATTGCAAGAGTAAATGAAGGAAACCAAAAGAAATCACTGCTACAGCAACCGCCACGTCCACATCATAATTAATACCAAGTTCATATCAAACAGATAAAACCTGATAAAAATATACAATGGACTATGGTGCACTGTAGCCGTATTCTTCCGTCCTTCATTTTACTTAAATTTAACAGTAAGAATGGCCATAAATGATACATTTTCTTATACTTTCGTTCATCCCCTTCTTCCGCGATTCCCTCTTTCCTACCTTCCTATTTCATCTCCTCCTTCTTCTTCTCTTCATCGACTCCCTTCTCCCATTTAATCATTTATTACACCGGCTATTTTACTAGCTAGATAATTATAATTGCACACAATTTTATTTTTCTCCCTCTCCATTCGCTTCCCTGCTTTTTCCTACCTTAAAGAGAACTATTTAGGAATAAGTACGTTACGTGCGTACGTGCTAGTAGTGATGATGATATTGTTTTTTATTAATGCAGGTACAGAAAACATTCATAATAAAAAAGTGACACTAATTTTTTGGCGTAATTGAAGTTATTGTTGCAGTAGAGTAGAATTGTAATTATAAATGAAAATTTCTTCAATGCTCTCAATTACATTTACAAAGAAAATGGCTAGGTCCCTCTCCTGAAGAAGTGAGCTGATTGTTGTGATGTGAATTACTAAAAGAGCTGGTGCTATGCTGGCAGTGAATAAAGTGTGGAGTGTGCCTGATCGTTTGTTGTAGTAATTGTCGTGAGTTTATTAAAGACGGAAGGAAATAAGATTTAGAGTTCCTTCCTAATTCTTCTAAAAGAAAAAAATGTATTCTTCTTGATATGATATGATAATTAGTAAGATGCATATCAAATCATCCGCCACCGCCTTCGCTATTCTTTAAAACCTGTCTGAAAGGTTTGGCTTTGTCTCTGGCAATGATTGACCAACTAACTAGCCGCAGCATCGCATCACACGACTCAATGAATGTTTTTAAATGAAATCCTAAATAATAGGCACTGCAGGCACCCCACAACAGCGTCAATGCAATCATCTATACAACTTCAGAATTCAGGTCCTGATCATTCATAAAAGGAAAAAAGAGCACTTTGACTAGTGTTTGTGTAGCAGTGCACTTTTTAGTAGCAATGAGGAAAAATAAACTTCTTTGCTAAATTGTATTTAATAAAAGTAAATGCACTTTCTTCTCTCTCTCTCTCTTTCTTTTTAACGTTTATTTTTCTCTCTCTCTCTATAAAAAATACTTTGTCCCACTTTTGTTTAAAGAGCGTGCCGTCGTCGTCATTCTAATCACTGCTGTGCCGTAGCGTAGCGCTATTCGCTATTATATAACCTAAGAACTACCTCGCTTACTATTATATAACGTTGTCGTTCCCTTTCCTAGTTAAAAGAGGAAGTAATTAATTTGGCATTTGAGCTATTAAACTTAAAAGACCTCCAGGCCAGGCCCTCTGCTTACTATTTTTTATCCTAATTAAGTATTTACTTACTAATAAAAAAGGGGTTTAAGATTTTAATTTGTTGGGGTGAAGTGAGAAAGGGAAGGTAGGTAATCAAGTAAAATATTACTAACGATAAGTATGCATGGAATTTTTGGTATGAATTGAAGAGAAAATGTTTAAATTGATTTGAGATTGACTTAGAGGAGAGCAGCAGGGATTTCAGCTGGTGGCTGAATGGCCAACACTGGAACTGGTACTTCCTTAGCTGCAACAACGGCTGGCTTGAGGATGGTTGGTGCTGGAGCTGACTCTTCAGGAACATTGGTGTCGCTACGTCTGTAACCTTCGTGGTCGTGAGCGTAACCTCCTTCAACGGCGACAGCGGCTGGAGCACTCTCACCTCCCCATCCCCATCCAGGTTGTGGGGCGGGTTGTTCCCATCCCTTGTGTTCAATGACTGTTGGGTGAGCCTTGACGTGGCCTTTAATTGAAAGTGTGATGGATCAGTTTTTTGAAAGGAGATTCGGTAAAACGTTTTACTAAAATGGGTGAAATGGAAAAGCAATACTTACTTTCGTGTTGCTTGTAAACGGATTCGTGATGGGGAATGAGCTTGTGCTCGTCCTTGACGTAGGGGTGAACTGTTACATAATTAAAGTTATCATCAATTACAGATTTATAATTTAAGTAGACCAGTTATCTATAAAAGCGAATTTGATTATGCTTACTTTTGTGTTGGCTTTGGTGGTAGGTGTGGATGACTAAAATGGACAAGAAAAATTGAATGATTAGTATATGGCTATCGTCCATGTCAATACTCAATTTCATTTCTGAAAATAATGCACTAAAATTTTAAAATTAAAAGTGTGAAAAGCTTACCAGGCTCAAGAACATGTTGGACATGGAGGTTGTGCTTGTGGACGTTATGTTGATGAATGCGATGTCTGTTGAGAAGATGCTTGTGGATGTTGTGCTGTTTATTAACGGCAAATAAAACAATAATTAAACCATTAAGTGCTCTTAAAACGGATTGATCAAAGGGATTGATAAATTAATCGGATATTTTACGTACAATGTGAAGATGATGTTTGTGGATGTGGTCACGGTTGACGATCTTCTTGTGCTGGTGATATTCATGAACTTTGTGTTGATGATGGTCATGATCCAAAACCTAAAGGAAACAATAAAGAATTTTCAAGAATGTGATAAATCATTGATTAGGCGGGCTAATTTTCTTCTAAAAGGGTTTTACGTGACTCACCTTGTGTTGATGCTCGTCATAGTTATGCACTTTGTAAACATGACGGTGGTGCTCTATGACTTTTGGTGGGGCCCAGCCTTCTTGTGGGGCCCATCCACCCCAGCCACCTCCGTAACCCCCAGATGGCCATCCCCATCCACCGCCACCACCACCAGCATGTCCAGAGCGGGAGAAGAAAAGACCTCCGGCATTCTAAACGATTTCGCAAAGAAACAAACCAAATTAGTTTGCTACTCCATTTGTTCCTATTGATATTCTTGTGAAGAAGTCTTAAACAATATGCACGACACACTTTGTATTCGTGCACAACGATAAATATTTAATTGCTGATATGGAGGAAGGTTAATAAGTTATTACTTAACAGTAACAATGACTTTTACGAAAAAAGAATCACAACTTTAAACCAATTGAATAGTTTATATAGAATGACTTTAAAGTCGATAAAAATTTACAGAAAATATGTCTACTGCATTGATATAAGATGCATTGTTATAAGATTACTAGACAATTGATTGTTCATTAAAATTTTCGGTTTAAATAAGAATCTTTAAGTGATTGGCCCTACTAATATGTGATGGAATCACATTGCAAGTAAATCTATACCGATTCGTAAGAAATTGTCTTCATTACTTTCTTTCTGCCCTTTTGTAACAATACACTATTCACATTGCCCCAACCACAGTTCCATATTATTTCTAAACGACTAATTTCAATTCAAGTAATTTTTTCTCCATAATTACTACTTACCACAACGGTAAGAAATCCTAAGCCCAAGGCAATCAGGGCCACACTTGTTGAAACCTTCATGATGATAATGTTCTCCCCTTTGAACTTTCAAACTTCACAATTAAAAAGGGTCCGAAATTTTCCTTTTGGATTTCCAAAAAATATTTGAATCGTTTTTTAAAAAAAGTTTTTAAAAAACTTTTCAGCAATTTTCCGTTGCTCGTCTTTTGGTGCTGCTGATCTTTTTGATCCTCAGATGAGTAGAATCTGAAGGGAACTGACTTGGTTATGGAGGTTGCTCTGAACGTTTAAATAACTCTCTGCCGGCCGACCACTCCTCCCCTCTTTCTTATTTTTCTCCCCTCTTATCTACCTATATCTCCCCAAAATAATTAGAATGTGAATGCGACACACAGAATGAGAAGAAGACAATATTATTATCGTTATGAATATTATTTGTTGTTATTTTATATTAATAATATTACGGGAGATCATTCTGGTAAACAAAAAAACCAGCAACAAAGTAAAAAAGGTGGTGGTATAGCAAAAAAGTGACCAATTCGTTATATATTTAACCAATTCGTTAGACTATTATATAATCTTGCAATATGGCAAAGGCGCCTGTGCTTGTGCGACATAATGAGGTACAATATCTGCAACAACAATTTTATACATATCGCTCCTCTACCACGCGACAGATGAAGCCTCTGATAAAAAAGGGAACGTTTGAACGCAAACGTAACTAACAAAGTAAATCTGCAATAATATAATAATTATCCTCACCAGCTCCAATACACCAGCAGCAGCAGTAATCATAAATGGAAATACCTATGCATAAAAACGTGCGTAGGATCCCTATTTACCTACTAAAGTAAGTAAGTATAGCGGTGATGTTTTGTTATGTAATGAAATGAAATGAAAATGAATGAATGTAAATGATTAGCATTCTCTGACAGGGAGAGAAAGAAAAAACAACTGCAATAACGCATGTAAGTAAGCTACCCTTTCATTGCAAAAAAGGGCACAGTAAATGAATAGCACCACAACAATAACAAACGCCAAACATAATAATAATGCCTTTAAGTACCCATCAACATCATATTCATATACTGCCATGCCTATCAAAGCGGAGTGTAAGAAAGCACAGTTAGTAGAAAAAAGTACCTCCACCTACAATAATATTACGTGTAAGTAAGCTGCATCATCATCCATTCATATTATCATTTATCACCAGGTTATGATGATAACACGATAAAAACAAAAAATGGTTTTNAAGCACAGTTAGTAGAAAAAAGTACCTCCACCTACAATAATATTACGTGTAAGTAAGCTGCATCATCATCCATTCATATTATCATTTATCACCAGGTTATGATGATAACACGATAAAAACAAAAAATGGTTTTACATGGCTCATTATGCTGCTAATGCTGCTCCTGTTGTTGACAATCAATTCAAACTCTCGGTTTCCTTTCCGTTGTACTTTAATAGATAGAAAGATTCGAATCGAACGAGTTGAGCCGGCATCTCTAAATAACAGTTTTTTACTGCTGACTGAGAGGAGGATGGAAAAATATAGGTTGAGCTCTGTGAGCTAGATATGTACCTAAATGAAATGCGACTAATGCGAGTGCGAGTAAAGTAAGTGTAAAGGAAGCATATACCACCACGCACCATGTCATCATGTCAGGTTTTTTCAAATAGCTCGAGATCGTCCTTCATAAAGGTTGTTGAATTTGAAAGAAGAAAGGAGGTAGATAGTAAGAGCGTTCTCTCTCAGATCAGACCAGCTCGCTTCTGTGATTTGAGGTTGTAGAGCAGCACTAACGAGAAGGAGCACTTCTCCTCATCATCAGCAACGCAACGCTGTTCTTTATGGGGAAGGGTAGAACGGAAGTACTCACAAACCTTTTCTTTCTTTTTCATTAGCATTTCTGCTTCAGCAGCATTGTCTATGCATTACATAAGGTACATTATTCTTCTATTTTGAAACGTTTTTGGGAGAATTATTGCTTTTATTAGGAACGTCAAACGAACGTCCTTGGTATTTTAAAATTCTTGGAAGCTCTTTTATTGTCAAGCGTTTTGCAATAACTTTAATTTAATTTAATAAAGCTTTTGTTTTCGTTTGAGAATTAGAAGCACGTTCAAGTAGACGGGTACTTTTTCGTTTTCCTTATAAATTCTTTATGAATTTTCTGCTGCTGATGATGATGATTTTTTTTTAAAAAAAGCACGTGGCAAATTGTTTTTGGCTGGGCTTGCTTTGGCTTCCCATCATCATTCATTAAACCATCAATGGGGACGATCACGTAAATAGAATGAGATATGATATGAAACGATAATATGTTTGATGATTCCAAATTATACAGGATCTACCCTTCTTCTACAATAAAGTTTTTGTGGTATTTTGACATGTCTTCTTGTGTCTTTGAAGCTGATTCGTAAAGAACAAAATGAGTGACTAGTAATCATAATGATAGGGGAATTTAGAATGATTAGCATGGACTATATTCAAGAATTTCAGGATCGTGAGTGAACTGCCGTCGTTGCTGCTTGCTGCTGCAAAACAACAACTGCAACAGCCTAACTTAATGACTTATTTTTCTAAGGAAAGAAATTTCAGAAACAAAAACAAAAGTAGCTATTAAACAGTAACTAGCTTGCTTAGCACTTTTGGGCTCATTTGATGAGACGTAGCTGTATAGAAAAAGTAGTAAAATGCGTAAAACGTTCTTTGTGGAAGAGTTAGTAAATTGGGGAAACAAATTACATAAATGCAAGGAAAATTATATATAAATAAAACAGTTTTATGATGATCGTGTTGTAAGGTACTTTTGAATTAGGGTATGGCCTAGTCGACCGACAACGATTCCTGTGTAAAATTTTAAAATTTTGAAATTACGATGCACTTTTAGTGGCTTGGCTTGTGTGTGTGTGGTTCCTTTTGTTTGTTGCCCTACCGCTTGTCTGTAAAAACTGCAATTAAGATGCAATGGAAGATGCACTTATTTAATGATTTTAGCTATTTTACTAGCAATCGTAGTTTTTTTTCTAGAGAACTGATGGAAATGAAACACGTAGGGATGGGTTAACGGTTGACCTCACATAATTTTGACTTTTTGATAAATTTTTACTTAAAATTCAAGAAGTGCAACAAGCGCCCATCAATCCACATCATCACATCACTAATCAACTATCAACGACGGCATCACATTATTATGATCACATAAGTAATATTATGATTGACGATTACGCAATAAGGTATTGATAAAACGGATACTTTTCATTCCAAAAAGCTTCTTTGTTTCTCGTTGTTGTAATTACATAAAATATAAATGGGAACGTGACATGATAGGGTAGGAACATGACAAAACGAATTCTACTAAATTTCAAAATTTCGAACTACAGCGAAACCAAGCATTTTTTAAATTTTGTCGTACAATACTACTACTACGTCATATTATATCATATCATTATAGCCATTTTAGCTACAGCAGAAGAATAAAAAGGATCAGCCCCAAAACCTGATTATTACAAATAATGTGAAGTGAAGTAAAAATTTGAGCATGATGTGAGGTGAGAGCTATCTGCTGTTGAGCGCTTATCTTGACTTTTTGGCTGGCTAAAATGTGTAGTAATCATAAATGATAATGATTCAATGATAAATAACACAAAACAACAGCAATTAAATCAGCGACCTCCTGATTTTCATAGAAAATGGGCGATGATGAAGGTTTGTTTTCGTAAAGTACCTTCGCTCTTCTCGATCTTCAAAACTGTGTGGACTTTGTTCGTTCTTATTTTTGAGCGATTTAAAAAGAGAAATAATTTCGCAATTGATAATTTTTCCTTGTAGAGAACTAACGCAATCTTTCCTTTTCTTTTAGTTCTCATTTTTATAATGAATGATTTAAAAGAGTTTAAAAAACAATAAAAAAAAGTTTCGAGAGGAGTAAAAAATTGGTGTCCTCTGTAGAATTATTATTATTGATTTTTTATTATGTAAATGGTTTTTTCTCGATTATTCTAAAGAAACTGAAGCTCACACGCACACAATTCATAAAAAAATTGAGAAATTACATAACAGGAGATCACAAAACTTTACCTACCTACCTAAATTAATTTACGTTAAGAAAGAAACAAGAATGATGACAAATTTTGAGTTGTTTAGGGAAGAGATGGGAGGACAGGCAGAGAAAAAAGGAGGATGATAATCTTTTAAAAAGATTTTAAAAAAAACAAATTCAGCTATAATAATCCAATTGTTCTACCACCAATTCTTCCCAGCACCAGTAATAACGCCACAGCTACTGCTCCAATTCCATACAAAAATAGTTAAAGAAAAAGAAAAAAATCTACTCCATTTTTTTAAAAGGAAGCTTTATTAGGTTGATGCACATTATGTGAAAATGATTAAGAGCAAAAATAATGTTTGCAAAAGATATTATGCATTATGGACATTCCTTCAAAAATTCCGCATGTGCAAGAAGAAAACAACAAACAGCCCATATCACATTATTCCTTCGTATAATCGCATCTCTCTTCTTTTTTTCTTATCTGAGCAATAATCGCTCATAAAAAACAAGAAGAAAACCGGTACGACTGACTCCGCTCATGTCATGATGATTCATTTTTGTACAAGTAACGGCAAAGCAACGGTTGATTTGGTTCCTGCCTTCTTATAGCACCAATTGCAATAATCTCTTCTTTTTCTTCTTTGCTCTTTTTTTCTTTGTAGAAGCATCGTCAGCACCGTCGTCATTAATTTGTTTACCATTCCCCTTTTTTGAAACTATCTACCACTATTACTATTATGCATTTGTTACAGCCAGAGGAAATAATGATAATTATTAATTCATTTCCGTTTTTGATGATTATACATGCTCACATCATGATGATACTATGAATGGTGCTCAGCTACCTACACATTTTAACTTTTAAAAGAAGAAAAAAGATTTGAAAAAATATGGAATGAAATGAATGAATGGACCAAAAGTGCATTTTTATTTTTTATCTTCGTACTTATTTCTGATTTTTTTCTTTTCCCTGTACTTCTCTCCACTCTGTCCGCGTGTCCTCTTTTAAAGGACAAAAAAGTGTAAAGGATACTTTGTCTGCACATCTTTACAATGTATCTGTCTGTCTGTCCATCCATCGTTTTTTCTAGTTTGAAGTTACGTAACTTTAACTTTTAACTATTCGGTAATAATTTTTAACCGCCTATACTTCATCAGGATGTAGGAACTGCTATGTTGGTGTGCTGCTCCCCTCCTCCAAAAATGTGGAGTGGTTACGTCAAAGAAGAAGGATGATTGTAACAACAAAAAAGTATTAATTTTTCATTGTTTTTATGAGTGCAGTTTACGAGAATTAGAATTCTTCTAGAAAATACAATCTTTTTGGCTACGCGCATTTATTACTGCTTGACTGAAGTGAAGGGAAGTGTACTCTGTGGCCCCTATTTACTGTCAACAACAACAACAACGCAGCATCAAGTAAACATCACAGTCACAGTACGAGTAACAGCAATAACAACTTGCGCAATAAAATTAGTTGATGATGATACTTACAATTTACTATTTAGGTTGATGGACTTGGACTATTATTTAATTTACGTTATATGTAACAGTTATTTAATGGCGTTTGTTAAGAAACATTTAAAAATTGGTCAGCTATTAATTGTGAGTTTGTTGAGCTGTTAGAATTTACGAGATCACCTTTTAATAATTATACTTTTCCTGAACTAAAATAATAGTAACGATCTAAAGGTTTTGATTTTATCTTCTTGGGAGATGTGAAAATAAATGGGCAAAGGAATGTGGCGAAGAGAGAAAGAACGTTTTTTTTTTAGAAAAAGAGCCACATAAATTAGGAAATAGTATTTATTGTACCTACGTGTGGAGTTTACGAATGAGGTAAAGAGCCGAACATAAAAATGATATTATCGCATTGCTGCTTTGATATTGTTTGCTTCATTTCATATTCACATACCTAATTTGTTTTCAAGCTATGGCCATTACAACATTATTAGAAGAACTCTAATATTTAGATTTATTACGCTTGGGTCAAATATTCGTCTATTTTACGAATAAAGTTAAGAATACGCTAACAAGATTGAGGCAAAAAGGAATAAAAGCTATAAAAGGAATCCCTGCGGTTTCATTTTATTTGCTTTGGTTTGACAGGAACCGACACTTTAAAAATGTCAGAAATGCAACAAACTAGTGACGAATGGTGGTGGGGTGGTTGGTCTTACATAAATCTTGAGCAAGTTTGTATTTCCTTCTTATTATATTTGCAGTAATACCTACGTACCTAAGTACAAAGATGAATTGTAAAAAAATTGCTTTTGAATGCTTTTATGTTTTTAAAAAAAATCCCTAAGCAGAAGGTAAAGGGAGCTTTTCCTAAGTCTCAATGCAGAGTGCTAATAAAACCAAAAGCAAGAATAGAGTTTCTTTTACTCTTGTTCTATGAAGATATTTTTAGCAAAAATATCCTTTTAAAAACGATGAAGTTACAATAACAAAAGATAGCGAAAAAGAGGCATTTTGATCATTTGATCAAACTCTATACCAAGAAGAAGTTGTTTTGATTGTTTGTTTGCGTAGAATTCTTTCTTCCGTTGTCGATCGATAGTAGTTCTTCTCTTTCTTCGAAAAGGAACTATTTGACGGACATGATGCAAATGTGATGCGATGTGGATGGAATAATTGCAATTTAGTAGTTAGCTATATATTTGAGCTTTCAAAGATATGAGTGAGTGAGTGAATGAGTATATATGCACTTTACTTACACAAACGTTGACAGAACTATTACATAATAATTGTGTTCATTTGTGATTGTTGTTGTAAGTTGTGTGGGACAAGCAAACACCACTTCTCTACAGTACAATGTATCTTTTATTATTGTACAGATATATCTCCTCCTGTCTAGTCTGTCAGTTGATAAAGTTATGGCAGGAAACTAATTTGATAATGCAACTAAAATTACAAAGGAGGTGATGATGATGATGATGATAGAGAGAGGAAATACGGAAGTTCAAGACTCAAGAGTGAAAAAACCAACAAAGGCAAAAACAGCGCAACGCTACTTTAAAAAAGCAACAACGCAACTTCAGCCAATTGATCTGTTCTGATATAAATTCAATTGCTACAGACAGTAGTACAATGAAAAACAACCTAATATAATCTAAACTAGTTCAAATAATGCATTTTTAATGGATGGATGAATGATTTTAAACGATGCAATTTGTTCTGTTCCTCCTCTTTGAAATAGGGTTCTCCCATTTTATTTTTTAAAATATTTTTTATTCATCCTTTATTGCAATTTGCCAAAAAATGGTTTATGGAGGACGAAAGTGGAATGAATAAAAAAAAGTAATGAAATGAAAGACAATCGACAGCAGCAACATCAGAAAAAGAAGAAAGAAAAAATATGACAGGAACTGACGTGAACTAACCCGAACCTATCACACGACAGGCAGGTAAAGGCAGGCAGCCAGCCAGCTATTACTTAGGCGAGGTGTCGGCTAATGTACTGATTACGTGCATAGAAATATTAAAAATATAATATAATCCATCTGCCAGTACTGATGCTGATGCTGAAGAATTATTACATGTTTCGAATAATTATAAAAATAAAATTTGTTAAAATAACTAACTACTTCATACTCGTTGACTGGTTATAAGCCGAATTATTTAAAGAAGAGAAGAGAAGAAGAAAGACGACAAACACAACAAGGAAAAAACAATTGGAATTTGAAATTCGAATAAACAAGATAATAACTTTCGATGATGATCGTGTAATGTGTAATGTAATCGTCACTCATTAGCACACAGCATTTCATTTCTATCATCTTTTTTATGGCATGACTCTACTCACCGATCTGTTCTGTTCCAATTTATTTTTTGAAATGGATACAATATACAGATATAGTTTCGTAAAGGACGGAGGGAATTCACCTGAGCCATGAAAGAAAGAATTAGGAAATGAATTTGTTTTTAATTAATTCAGAAAATTCATGATGTGATTAATAAATTCATGAGCAATGCTATTATGCTGTAATGTTAACTCATCTTCAATCCTCCTAATCATAATTTCTCTCATTTACTTTTAAAAGTTCTGCTGGTTGCATTTTCTCGCTTTAAAAAAGTAAATTACTTTTGGATCATCATCACCATCAACTCAACATAATCATCTTTCGCTTTTATTATGCAACTACTCATATTGCTGGCGATGTTGATAATGAACCATTTTAGCAGAAAAATATGAAAAATGCATTACGTTCTGCAGTTAATTAAGTAATTATTATTGCAAATACTTCAATTTTCGATTTACCAATCTACAATAGCAAATAGGTATTACCAATCCATAATGATCCATCTTTACTCATTCACTCGCTCTACTCACGGCAGTAAATAATCCAGATTGGGTTAAAAATCTACTAAAATGAATTAAAAAATTGCAGAAATTTGGAAACTTCAGTTTTTTGCTATTATTCAATTTAGGACAATGAGATTTGTTATGATTGCACCAGTCATAATAATAATATTGCTGCAGACTTTTTTTCCTTTTGTGCAAAACTGCAACATGCAAAAATGCATCATGCGTGCAACGGTAAACGGCAGCAGGAAAACTAATTTTCATTTCATTTGATTTAACAAATTCACACGTTAACGTGCTAACAAAATAGTTAAAAGTTAACTAGATTCAGAAAGACTAGTCTATTAACTTCAATTAGCATTTATTACGAGAAAGAAAAAAACTTCATCTAGCTACTCACACACTATCGCACACACGCATATAGCAAGATCATCTTCATCTCATCATTATAATATTATAATATAGGCCGCAGCGCAGTAATGAAATGCATGCATGCAAGAAAAAACCATTTTGCCACTTTTTTAAAATTCAAATTTTTTGACAAATTGACGACGAGCTTGCTTATATATGATGATTCGTTTAGATTACGTGTTAATAATGCGAACTGCCAACAATTTTTGTTCTTTTTCTGTGAAAACATTGTTTCTGCAGTGCAGCGGTTGCATTGTTTGTTTAATGCTGCATGAACAAAAGTGTGACAATATTTTTTTACCTAGTTGGTGTCGGTCGGCCGTTTTGTAAATTTTGTGTCGTTTTCTGGTTTTATTTTCATTGTGTTTAGCCACGGCACTTGCTCTACCTACTTTGCCGAATGCTGTGTTCAAAGACAACATCAATTTGGAGCAGTGAACTAACTCTACCCGAACTAGTTTTGCCCCTGCGTATTCTTTTTGTTGGCGAAGTTTATTTCTACTCAAAATGCCTTCAATTCAACGTTCGAGATCCAATTTCCTAACAATGACTAACCCACTTAAATCTATTCCCGTTTCCTAATCAAATCAACGCAAAAAACAGACCCTGATTGGCTTTACAGTCTAATCGTTATTTATTAGCGAAACAACAAACAAAAAGGAATAATTAACAGGTATAAATCAAATGAAATGACTCTAAATTAAATTGAAGCAAAATCTAACTTTCTACAAAAGCTAAATCGATACACATTTCTCTCAGTGAGATTCTATTCACTATTCCTCAACGAGGATCAATCGACTGCTTCGCAGCTCAACAAAATTCCAACTAAAAACTAAACCAACGACATGATCCATGCCGAAACTTGGCTCGAAATCCCTTGTTTTCCCGTCTTTTCCGCAGAAACCATATCCGGGGCAACAAAAGATTTCTTTTCCGTATACATCGAAAACAAGAACAAAGACAAAAACAAAATAACAAAACTTACTCTTACAACTAACGGTGGTCTCATAACAGCTGAGTGAGAGCAAACAAGATTAAGACAGGTTGGGCTATGGCTACACGCAAAATTTTGATGTTTTAAATAATGCTTTTTTTGCAAAAATGATGATTTAAGTAGCCGCTCACGTTCCATTGAAGAATGTAAGTGATGTACAGCACACCTTTAGTCTAGCAAGAAAATAAACTACTTTTTAAAAATATATCTTCTATTAAAACACAAAAGTAAAATGGTTTGCTCACATCAGTAAAAATACAGTTTTGGTTGGAAATTGAAAGGAAATATTTTACGCTTGTGCTAAAAACGGCTGTTAAAATGTCAAAAAGGTTAAAGTGGATCAGATCAGATTTGTACGCTCTGTAATTTCCATCTTTAGTTTTGCTTTTAGTTGATCGTTCATCGTAAAAGATCACAGTAATTATACAAGTCACTTCAGTTCAGTACAAAATGTACAAAATAATCTTCCTGATATTTTGCCGGAAGAGAGGTAGTAGCAATGTAGTAGTATAGTCAATAATCGAGTAATAATGGATTGCTGCACTATGTGCTGATGCTGCACATCATTATCAAATCAAACAGTATAGCAGCAGCAGTGTCAAAACACTTTCATTGATTTATTATCATGTTTCTGTTGCACTATATTATCATCCTATTTTGCATTTTATTGTCAGGTAGCATTTTAAATTTATTCAACAATGATAATTGTTCTTTCCCCCAGTATCGTTTATTACTCACATTTTATATTATATTTCCAGAAAATTACATTATACTTGTATGATTGCATGTTTCATAATTGTAATTAACGTACATAATTAAATCGATGAGTAGCAATAAAGTTTATAAATAGCAAATATTTATAGACGAAAACAACAAAACTACAACTTAATTACAGCTATATCATGTAAAACCTGAGAATATCTTGCAAAAACTAACAATTAAACAAATTGTTACTTGCTACATATCGCATTCATGATTATTATGACATTGATGGCGGAGGGTGGAACGATGACAAAACTGCAGCAAATATAAAAGTTAATACGTACATTGTAAATTGTAAACAACAATCAATTGACATAATAAATATGCATATTACGTACGCACAAGTATGAGATGAGGACAGTTCTTTTCTTGTGGGAAAAGCATGATAATTCTATTCTAGTATAGTAATATGTAATTGATGATTCGGACTATGACATAATGATTAAAAAAATTAGCTTAAAGGTAAAAATAAGATTATGCGAGTATTTTTACCTTGCCAAACAAGCGAAGATTGTAATATGCATATTATGCAAATATGCGAAACAAGAGAGGCGGTCGATTTTGCAAAAAAATGCACTTGGATCGAAAAGGTATGCTCAGCAAAAGGGTACTGTTACTGAAGAATGAAAGAAAATAATTGCAAAATCGCTATTTTTTGTACTTGTAAGTAATAACTTATCAATTGATTATTATGTGCTTTACTTGGTACTCTGCGGAATGGAATAATTTATTTTGTAACTGAAACAGAAACTATTTTGATAAAAATTATAACGCACCCAAAAAGTTATCTCCCGATGAAGTAAGCAGAATAATGTGACATGACATGTGTGAAGTAATATATTTAAATTAGTTAAAGAAAAGACAACAGAGAATAAAATGGATCGAGCTTTTAAATTAAATGATGGAAACAAAACCCATTTTTGGGTAAAGTAAAGCTTCACTAAAAAATACTACTTCTGTCCACATTACTCAGAGCTCATTGTCAGCCACATTCCTTTGCTTATCATGCTTTCAGCCAGAAGCAATAAAATTGTAATTGCAAAACAAATTCGAAAGAAACTAAATACGTAGGAGTCCGAATAAATATCAGATTCGCTGTACTCGCAAATCAAAATCAGCAAAATTATTTGTTTATTTTTTTTGCAGTTACTTCATGAATTTACAGGAGCCAAACCTCAAAATTACACTTATTTTGTAAACTCGACTTTGTCGTCATTAATACTGTTCTTAAATCACAGAATCATGAGTATGTACGAAGAAAAAAATATTATATGAATATTGCGGTCTAGTTTTCAAAATTAATCATTCATTAGAAAAGACATCAATTTAACCTGTAAGTATACAAAATACTTGCTGAAAAACAAAGAAAAAGTTTTTTATACGATCAAAAGTTACAACCAAGCAAACGGTACATTTCCTCGGACGCGGACTTTAATTATAATTTGTTTTGGCTTAGAAAAGGTAAAGCGTATTTTCCCACTTCACAAAGCAAGCAATCATGTAAGCCGCAAAGTCTTGTTCGATTGCTGTTGCTGTACTTTTCAAAAGCAATCAAACGTTAACAGCAAGCTTACAATGTGCATAAGAATTGGAAACATCATTGGACAACATTTAAGCGCTAAACCATATTAAGTTCTATGGAGAAATCGTCACCAAGAACCAAGGAGCCCGCGTTTCGAACACACTACCCTTTCTTTATTTTCCAAACAATAAGACCACGATTAGGAAGTCTTTGCAATGATGCTATATGCTATATTATGTTGTTGGTGTTAACTATAGTGATGATGAATATGATGATATTTGATCACGAATCTTCTCCACCTCACTTCTTTTCTTGGCTAGACAGGCTCTAATTTTATTTTGTACTGTACATTTACTGCATAATACATACCCGCTTGGTCTGTTACAGTTACCCCCAGCAAAGAAGACTTCAACAATTAATTGTTATTTCATACGGGAGGGCTGTCTGAACTATAATGCATTGATTATTATTGCAGAAAGGAAAGATAAAATGAAAGAGAAAAATGCACTTTTCGTGCTGAAAGTTGATTAGATCACTTTTTATAATGCTTCACTCACTCACTGTTCCTGGTGCCCCACACATTCAGGCAAAGTCGCACTTTGCAGCGAAGCAGGCAAACCACAAATTTATTTAATATTTTTTAATGAAAAGTACACATTATTGACAACTTCCGCTCGTAAAAACATGGTACAATATCTTTTACTCCTCACTTTAATCATAATCATCATTATTATGTCAGAGCATATGTGCAGAGAACCCGTAATAACAATCAACGTGACAGAAACTGTCTTCACGATACTGTGATGGGGGTAGAGAGAAGTTACTTTTTCTAAGCAATAATATAAAGGCAATAAAGGTTTCAGAAAAAGGTGTGAGAACGCTCAGAAGAACTCATAGAATAGGAAGAAAGAACAAGAAGCACTCATTAGTTTTTGTTTTTTGGATAAAAAATGGTCGCAATTCAAACTGTCAAAATATATTTCGAAAGCTTGTCATTACTGGATTACAAATTGCGTCATAATCAGTGTAAGAGCTCAGAAAATTGATGATGAAGATGATGTTTTTTGTTTAAACATTTTTCTCTCTATATGTGATAAATTTTTTCGTAAAAGGTAAAATGTTGCATCGAAATCGAATATACAACCACAGAGGACAACCCGATATGACAACGAATACATTTATGGTCTTACACATTTTAATTGTAGTAGAAGAATTAATTATTATTCTGATTGGGTTACTTCTGCGTGTGCAAATAATCGCATTAAATTCATTTTTATTACTAGATCGGAGATCTAGTTATGCGATTAGTCTGTTTGTCCGTCTGTCCGTCTGTCCGTCTGTCCGTCTGTCGGT
>JAHZNJ010002401.1:0-17149 GCA_027744475.1 Lepidocyrtus cf. sotoi NNG-2020
TCATTTTTGCAGAAGACATTTTTTTCTTTTTCAAGAGAGGTGGCTGCAATAATAAAGAAAAAAGATAAACAGGGAAGCAGTAGTGCAAGGCCATCCAGATATAAAAAATACTTCTTACTTTACAGCTTAGCTGTCGTTTGCTGAGTAAAGTTGTATGGCGAATTTGTGACAAAATTGTGGAGACAAAACTGCAGACCGCGGACCAAAAAATACTTTATCAAAGAAGAAAAATAAGTAGACAGGAAAAGTTTTCAAATACTAATAATAATCATGTTGAACAAACTGTTTAGCTTTCGAGTGGCAGGTACACATGTAGTTTGCAGTAGGCTCTTAAAAACCATGCAAAAAGCATTGCAGTTGCTTCTAGTAGTGATAATTTACTGCACAAAATTATACTTTTTTGCGAACAATTTCATTCTCATTTAAAGATGTAAGAAAAGTTATTAAAAACTGCAGCTTAAATTAATTGTAAGTTTTAGAATTAAGAGATTGTGCTATTTTTTAATTTGTTTTGCTTTACCATTCAAATAAAAGTAGGTTTTAAAAAATTATTTACCGAATTTGAGAAGCAAAACAATTTGTTTGTTTGATGAATAAAGAAAAGCTCTTGAGCAGAGACGTAGTAATTAATAAGTACAAACTTTCCCATGAATGCGAAAGCTTTGCTTAGTCTATTACGTTGATAATGTAGATCCCGATAATAAGATTTTTCGCTAAATGAGCCACGTAGTGAACAATAGATAATATTTCCTCTTTTGCCGTTGGCATCAAATTGTTTGACATATAATATCAATAATCATATGAAAGCAGTAATGGAAGACATTATTTCTATAAAAACAACTGTTAACTGACTAACCATGAATTAGCACTGCTAAAAAGGAAGAAGCAAACCCAAAAAATATTATGAAGGTTATGAGGTAGGAATGTAAACGGCATGGCTTTTGTTTAAATATTATTGGTAGTTTTTTATGAAAGAGATCATAATAATATGTAATCCTCATGAGAAAAGTTTTACGTACATGTTGTAATGTAAGCGAAACAAATGCAAAGAACGTTACATTAATTTTGTTACTTTGAAAAATGGAACTTGCAGTCTCTATTCCGTAAGAAAGGCATTGCCATTTCTGTCGTCAATACATAATGCAAACTATATTTCACCGGAAATAGGAAAAGAAAAGGTTAAAATAAGTAAAGTTAATGTACAATTTTTATCACGGTAATGTTGCAACATTTTTCAAATCGGAAAGCACCAATACCTTTGGATAGGATACCAATAAATACAATGTCACTTGACTTTACTTACGATTTACTATTACGTAAAGCAGAGCTATTTTATGCGTGCTTTTTATACGGTATGCTACGGTACGCCACTGGTAACAAATTGTATTCTGGAGAAAGCAATGGTAAATTGCACTCACATCCGGTGCCTGAATATTTATATATTGAAGGGTGTTTTGACAATGTATTTTATTAAAGTAAGAAGAGAAAGCGAGAACAACTTCTACTGTGAAGAGAAAAAATCTACAATACGCGTAAAAAACTAAAACATGACAAAAATTTTGCCTTTGAATTTTAGTGTTTCCAAAAAAAACAGGAAATAAACCTAAGTACACTTGCAGCAGCAACACAATTTTACTTCCTTTACAGCTTAACAATATAATATGACGAACACGCGACATTATGGTTAAGACGATGACGATATGCAAAAGGACTGAAAAACGAATAAGACTAGAACAAATGCATCACATATTTCGTCAATAAATTCGTGAAGGGGTGAAAGAAAAGAGTCTTCTGGTAATGGTCTCTCATTTGTCTCTTTCGAATATTTTCATAAAAATTTTCTTTTCTTATTTCCCGTTTATCAATTTCTAGGTTGTAGCGCCATTGATCAAAGTAGGAGACTTACACTCAAATGGGAGATCGTATTTCTACGTCTTCGAGTACCAATCCAAGCTGTCCGATTACCAGCAGGTAAAGTAAATCCACCTCCAATGTACAATTTTCTCTGTTTAATGTACTCATGCGAGTACAATACTGTCGAAAGCTAAAGCAGAGGATTGCAATCAAAATTATCTATGGATATCATAACAAATATGCTTTAATCCAAATTATTATCGTCGCAATGTGTTATCACCTCATTTTATTAAAGCAGGAAAATGTAGCTCTCCTTTGAACCTTTGAGCTTGAACCTCTATTATTTCCCCATTTGGTCTTAAATATCCATCAAAGCCAGATCAAGATGTTTTTTGTACCCCCATCATATGCACATTTCTTTTTGTAGAAGATATTTTGAAATGAATAATGACAATAGTAAGTTGAGATACTAAAGATACGAAAAAAGACAATAGGAATCAACGAGAGAAATTTTTAATTTTTTTTACTACACTGACGATGTTTTCTTTATCTTATTATTGGAGTTCATATAATAATAGAATAATTTTTTACCGACAGTCAAACTTAAAAATCATCCGAATGTAAAAGTTATTAAACTAGTGAAATAAATGTTTATTTACTATTCTGATTTATTTTAGTAAAAAATACTGATTTATCTTGAAAAAATGAAAAATAAACTATTTTTCTTTTGAAAGACAGCAAGATAAGCAGGAAAAACTATGTTGGAATGGAAAATACAAAATATATAATATTTTGGTGAATTTGGGAATATTTTGTCGGTTTTATTACAACAGAGACTTGGATGTGTTCACGGAGAAGATCTCCACTATGTATTTGGAGTACCACTTTACTTTTATGGAAATGAGGTTGGAGGAGCTGGGTCGGGCTCGTCTGGAGGAGTCATTCATGGAAGGAGTGGTAGTAGTAGTGGTGGTAGTAGCAGTAGTCACGATGGCGGAGGAGGAATCTCAAATGGTGGTAACAGTGGGAGCAATAGCGGTGGAACCAATGCCATTGGCAGTCGTGGTGGAACTAACGAGTCAGAGGATAAACGTCAAGATGGTGGTGGCAGTGGCAGCAGCAGCTCTGGAGAATACAACTCGTTATGGGAACATGGGAGGTTGGGGGTTTTCACTGGGAATTTCTCCAGAAATGAAGTCCAGCTGGCACAAAATGTTATGCTGTATTGGGCCAACTTCATAAAAACGGGGTATGACAAAATACAATGATAAAACCCAATGTTAGTAGAATGATTTGATGTATTACGCTTTGAAATTTTGAAATGGAAAGAAATATCTTTTTTAAGTAATTGTGTTTTCAACAAACGCTTACTAAAAATCACGAAATCATTTATTGATTAAATCATATCTAATTACGGTTTACTGTCTAATGAAATTAGTTTGACTGTACAATTATGTAAATAATGTACATTCATTTTGTTTTGTTGTGATTCCCTCTTTGTGCAACACAGGAATCCTAATGATGAAAAGTTTGATGGAGACTCAAATCCATGTGAAAGCCAGTCTAGGTCTTCATCTTCAGGATCAAGTAACGAGAAATCCTCGAAGCAAAAAATCATTGATTGGCCATGCTACGATAGACTTTACAAAAAGTACTTGACAATTGGTAAGAAATTTTGTTTACTTTTTTAATTGACAGATTTAAAGAAATATCAATCAAACAATCGTCGTTGGACGCTCTATTTGTTACGTATATATACTTGGATTTAATGGAAGCCCATTACCTACAGTGCTGGTTATTAAAATATTTTTATTAAATTTATTTGTGTCCTCCATTTGCATCAGACTCTAAGCCAAAGGTGAGGACGCATTACCGTGCGCATAAACTTTCCTTCTGGCTTCACCTTGTACCAGACCTGCAGCGTAATGGCTACGGTGCGCCCAGTGGCCATCATAACGTGAACCAAAACCCCGTCCCTCCATTATCATCCTCCTCTTCATCAGGGTCATCATCATCCTCGTCCAATGGTGGTATTCCCGTACATCCAAATTCTGGATTGGTAATATTACCTCCGGAAGACCATACTCATAACTCGTCCACACCTCATCCACCAACGATACAGTTGGTGGGACCACCCCTGTGGGAGTCTCCGAAGAAGCATTTCTTTCCAGGTAAACCATTTACTTAATCCGCTTCAATCAAAGCTTCTTCAAGTTATGTAAATATTACACAGACGATTTGAAACTTATTCCAATCTCCAATCTAAAGTTTAAAGTAACAAAAATAATTTTATATTTAGCATATCGGCATGAAACATAGAAACCATACAAAAATTTAACTTGAACACCTCTTACGCGCGACGAATATTTCTTCTAAAAATAAATTTTAAGTAAAATGAATTACCCTTTCCGTTTTTTAGGATCTGGTGACTCAGATCACGGAGACGCCGACGGCTTCCACATGTACTCCACCGCGTTATCAGTGACAATCGCTATAGGCTGCTCTTTGCTCATCCTCAACATTTTAATATTCGCTGCATTCTATTATCAGCGGGATAAGAGAAGAACTGAAGAAATGGAAGACTCTCCCTCCCACCACCACCACCATCACCGTGGTGAATCTTCCCCAAGGTCCCACTCCCAACACCACGGGCATCCCGGTGGTCCCCATGTTGGTGGTGGTGGGGGGCAAGGTGGTGGTATGACCTACACTAAAGCTGATATAAATTCCCTCCCGAGAAGAAAAGAAAACGGACAGATTGTCCAAGGCCATCATCATCCTTCCCAACAACATCCACCTTCCTCTGCTCATCATCCTCATCATCCACAGCAGCAACAGCAGCACATGCCAATGCCAAATATTTGTGGTGAGCTGCCTCCACTCGGTCCACATTCTTCCACGGGTTCCGATTCCGGTGGAGATTCTTACGGCGGTGGACCATATTCAGGGACTTTGAAGAAACAACAGGGAAGGCAGCAGCAGCAGCAACAACAACAAACGAATTTTGAAATGACGATGCCTGACGCAATCATGAACGCTGCGATGATGAACGTCCAATACGATGACTCGCCGGAATGCGGAAGTATTAAAGGGATACGAAGGTCGAGCTTAACAATGAAGGATCAAGTTCCAGGGCACTTCAGCTTAAGTGGAGGGAATAATATGCAGTATGGAGATAATAACGGATCGAGAACAGTTCCTCGTCCGCCGAAGAGAACTACTCCGACAGTTAAATTTGGACCGGAGACTAATTTAGAGAGTCCGACTTCAGGAGCTTCTCAAGGGTCTTCGCAAGGGGCACCTGCGCCACCTCCAGGCTTTGGCTCGCAGACGCTGAAACCCTCCCTGAAGAAAAGTCTTAATTATAATACGAATGCTGATGAGCTACGCGTTTAAATCACGTAATAGTAAATTAAAATACTAATTATGATTTTAGCGGTAGCATTAATTGAGAAATGGACTTAATATGTATTTATATGAAAAGAAAAACATTTTATCCCAATGAAATGATCCTATCCACTATCTCTGCAATTAAAAATATACATTTATGTCTAGATTTGAAGTATAAAGGAAAAGGTTGAAAGGGGATTGTTTGAAATTGAACGTTGAAAAACACTCATGACTTGTTCTACACGATAAAATTCCTGTTAATTTAATGCAAGTCATATTTGATATAATTTTATTTTCTTAGGTTTTTTAACAGAGCAAAGCAAAATAACGTTAAAGACGGTAAGGATACAGAAAGCAAAATTTAAACAATTGAAATTCTCCCATAAAAATTTGCATTTATTCATTACTTAAAAGAAAAGTCTACATCTTAGATTGAACTTGTACGTTTGACGACTTAGTCACTAACTTATCTACAATAATAAGTTTGGCGAGTCTCAAATATTAATTTGAATCGCGCCAACCTACCTCATATTTTTCAATTTGTATCAAAATGTATCCTTCATTTAGGAATTAATATGCTACAGTGTAGATCAAGAAAATACACGAAATTGCGATTTCATCAGTTCATCAAGTCGATAAAAAATCCCCAGTTTTTGAAAAGTGCCAAAATGTAACATGATGTGATATTAGCGTAAGGAAATTGTGAGTTTTAATAAGCCATTGGATTAAATTACATAAAATTACAATTCAATATTATTATTTCTTCTTAACAATACAGTAAAAAGCTACATAAACATAAAAGTAAGTAAATAATGGTATCTATACTAGAATGCATTTTTATACCTGAAAAAGTAAATAATTTGATTTGTAGATAATTTTTTACATGTGCCTTTTTCATTTCTTGCTAATTTTATTTTATTTCACTTACAACCAAAACCATTTGCCATTCATTTTGTGTTGTTTGCATTCTTGTTAGTTCTATTTGCAAATGTCTTGTTCTTGTTTTTATTTCAATTTTAAACAAATTAGTTTCCAAATTCAGTATAAACGAAAGAAAATTTAAACTAATTTCAAAAGTTTAAGTACGAAGGTAAAACCATTACAAAAGTAGAAGATAAGAATATTATGACTAAATGTAATATTAAATTTATTAAATAGGAGAATAAAATAAAATAACCTATTAATGATAATTGATAAATAACTGATAGATAATTTCATGTCATCTATAAAAGATTAATAATTGTACGTAAGCAACTTTTACTGTATTTATTGTAAGTCTCCCTCCCGTACGTAAGTTTACAGAATCCTAGGAAAGAAATAGAAATATTACGTACATTATTTACTTAGGTATTTAATATACATACCTGTATTTAGATCATTGGTAAGGAAGAAGTACATTATACAAATTTGATGTTTTTACTATGACTGTAAGTTTAAGTAGGTTTAAGAAAGTACATTTATAAATAAATGTAAATACCTGTTTAGTGAAATAAACACGTAATAATATTCAAGCTGAAGTCCATTTGTTTGTTTTCTCACCTTTTAATAATGATTTTCAAAAGCTGAACAACACATTTTTTGTCAAATTTTGACAGGTTTAGGGTGCCATTAGGTGNCATTTGTTTGTTTTCTCACCTTTTAATAATGATTTTCAAAAGCTGAACAACACATTTTTTGTCAAATTTTGACAGGTTTAGGGTGCCATTAGGTGCATTTTTCATGGAGAATTACTAATTTATTCAGTTAAAACAAATAAAACATAAAACAAAAGAAATATGAATGCGGAGCTGACACATTAGATAACACATGACCCAGTAAATTCCGCATAAACTTTGCTGCATGAGTGGCTTTTTACTTTTATTATTTACCAAAAGCTACTATCATAATTATGTCAGCTAACAACCTACCCAGCACGCTGAAGCCATTGTTCTTTTCAACTCCCTCATTTTTAGCTTGTGATGTGAATGTGACTTTAAAAAATTCAAGGAATGAGCAAGCAGAGGCAAAATATTTTTCATTTTATGTGGTGGTACCATTTTACATCCATTTTTACTGATAGCTTTATGAGACCCATTAAAGCCCACACCTGTGTTCACTCTCACTTCCGTATTTCAATTTCCTAGTTTTTTTTCTTTTATCGAGCTAGCTTAACCGACTTTTATTACAGCTTCATCTCGTTTCAAATCTGCAGCTACTTTCAATCATGGAAGTGAAGTAGGACAACAAAACAAGAAACAAAAACTCGCGCGGGCATGGAAAAGTAAAAATTGCAAAAAAAATATTTTACAATTACATCTTGTTTTTGTTCCAAAGGATACAACGGGTGTAGTGGCATTGCATTATTGCTTTTCCTGTACAAAACTTTTTCTGTTTGTGTTTGTACAGAATAATTATATCTTTGAATGAAGGAAAATGTTTTAGAAATAAGAATGAAGATCGAAGCCATTGGGTTGAGTTTACACAAAAATATTTTTCTGTGAGAATTTCTCGTAAAACGACGTTGTTAATAACTATCCACATATATGTTAAAATTGTATGCTATAGATTGAATCGTAGTAGGTGTTGATCTCATGGATAAAATTTACTGCATGTCATAATGAGACATTTACTTATGTAATATTAATCGAATTTTTAAATAATAAAAATTGTAAGTATACAGGTAAAGTAATTTGAATAGAGACTATCTCTACAAATAAATAGGCTTTAAACGTTCTGCATTATATCCTCGGTAAGTGGAGGAGGCGTGGACACATTGTCATATCCGATGTTGTTATCCTGAAATAAAATATTATAAAAACCGTTGTTAAAAAAGCTTAAAAAATAAACATTTTTCATAACACTTATCCAGCTAAAGATCGTTTATTACTTACGGATCGTTTAAATTCACTCAATTGAGTCAACATCACCCTCAGCAAAGACTTCGGATCATTCTTCTGATCTTCACTGATCATAACTCCTAAAATAGACGAAGCCTGTTGAATCCGAAGATCGTCATAGCTTTGAATAATATCCGGGAGCATCCCCGAATTCAAACTGTATAGCTTCTGATCAATCAGTCTCTGCGGCTCAATCACCCCTAAATTATTCGCACTCCCGGGCATTATGAAATCATCGCTTTCTTGGAGACAGACCCTCACTTTGTGAGCTCCGTCGACCGTGTCAGGTATCAAGTTGTAGTCTGTCAGTTCCCCATCATCGATATCCGCTGGATCCAAAGGTAAGACGTCGGAGGTTGATAAGACACTCAAGAAAAAGTCTAGAAGCTTCATGTTCTCCTCCATCTCAATGTATTTCTCCGTAAAGCTATGCCCACTCCCGAAAACTATCAGCTTCCCACGAGAGCTCGGAGCGTAGTACATTGCACCAATGGGACGGCCAACGGGGTAACTTGTGGAGCCACTGGAGACTATCGGTAAGGCTGGTTTGGAGACATTCAAGGAGCATCCGGAAGCGTAGAGGACGCTAAGGTTTTCCTCTTCGCCGTGCATCATAGTTTCCAGGAGGATTGGACAGATCATCGCAGAAGGGATTAAGCATTCTTTGGGGTGTCCGTATTTGTGGTAGATTGTTCTGACGACGCAATCTATTTAGAAAAACATGGGTAAAGTTCAATTTGTATAGATGTGATCTTGGTTGTTGGAAGAACTTAACGGATTTGTATAAGAGATTATTTAATTGTATTTATCAACCATTTCCACTGAATTACGAACCTTTCACAATAGAAATTCCAAAGTTTTGCGTAAACGCATTGTAGTAATGTGATGCAGAGCATGCTTCAGCTAAGACTAGCACAGCGCCACCTTGAATCTCCACGTAATTCTTCAGAAGATTTACTTCGTGTACGCTGAGAGGTGCTTTGGAGCCAGCGATGATCACCATTTTAGTAAAGGGGAGTACTTCCTCCATTAATTCATCCTTTAATCTTTAAAATAATTAAATGCAATCATAATAATCAGTTAATTATCATCAATATATTCAAATTGACTGAATTAGCATAATTTTTGAGTTACTAATTGCTTACTGGATCACTTTATGCACTCGTGACTTCAATTTCTTCTGAAACGTTTTGAAATTATCTCCCAAGCGGAATGTTTCATTCTTCGAAGCAAAGAATATTGCTGCAGGTTCCATCATCATTTGAGAGGCTTGCTTGGAAGAGGGAAGGTCTGCAGGGATTTTACTGGAGCCACTTCCAGGAAGTCCTCCACCTCCAAGACCAGAGGATGTACTTCCCATGCTGGTATTTGACTTCGGATACTGGTGGAAAGGCAAAGGCAAACCATCATTGTAATTTATGTAATAGCTATTTCCATCCATATTACGGCTTTACTAATAGACCATTAACGCAACAGTAATTACAGCTAACGAGAATAAAGCACAAAGTGAAATGAATCGGATTCTTTAAAAAAGTACTCCACACTCCACTCATTTTTCAAAGTTCTGCTGTAGTGTAGTTTATTTTATTCAATGCATTCATTATAATCCAATCCAACTCATTACAGTTGCAATTAAATGTATCCATAGCGTATTAAGTTATGTAATTGTAATTGCAAATCATGATAAAAAAATGTATTTAAAAGCATAATTTACTTACCTCTTGAGTCACAGTTGGTGACGGAGCTGGACCTGGAGTAGGTGCCATACTGTATATGATCTTATTTTATTCTTATTCCTTCGTAATTAACAAATTTCTAATTGCTGAAACAGTTTGAATTAACAACTACAATTAAATTACTTTAATCAGACAGCTTTAAATAATTGTGGTTGTGGTTGCAAATTCTCAATAAAATCCAATAAAAACGAACTGACAAGCTTTCCAAAATGGATAATTATTTCCTTTTATAAGGTGAGAAGGTAGTACTAGGTTTTTAAGTAGGCATACAGGGGCTTACCTACGCAAAAACAGCACAGTTGGAACGGGGAAGCAGTGCGACGTGTAGGTTGCTAGCCACGTTTCTATGCAAAACAAAGAAAAGAAAGTTGTATTGCATTTGTGGCATGGTGGTATTATAGCATTATCACTGCGTACTTCATGGAAGAAGGGTGTCAAAAGCGGTGTTGCATAGCCGTACCAATTACACTGCTACTTTTGTACACATTTCATATGTAGTTAATTTTTAAGCTATGCTCGGACAAAAGTAAACTTTATCAAAGATCAAATAATGTAAATCAGGGTTGTAATTTAATTTAGTTTTTATTTTAGTATTTTAGGTCAGTACAAAGCTCTAGTCACTTATTTGATAAGTCACTAGAGCTGTGTACTAAACTATAGAAAATTATAAATGCTTGAAATGATTTTTCAAGTGCACTAAAGTTCAGCTTGGCAGAAAATATTCAGAAATCTTTTGATGACGGATTAATTTGAGGAAGTCAATTACTAAATTTTTAATTTAATATTTCTTAAGCATTTTATTCATTGAATTATCAGTCCCGTTCCAGTATTCAATAATAAATAAAGTTTGTCATGCATTTTTTAAATGTCAACTTTTCCTTATACTGCAATAATTGGGTTTGCGGAAATAAAAAAGTTTTGAGATTTTTTTGCTCTCTATTTTGTCTTATTGCTTTTCTGTTTCTGTTTTATGCATTAAACTGAAACTGGGTTAATACAACGAGTAGTTTCAAGATTTTGTTTCATAAATTGGATTTTAAAACTAAATTACGACTTCTTTACAAGATCTTCCAGGATAGAATTGAGAGTTTGAAGACGTGTTTGTTTTGTGAGAAAACCTAGGCAAAAAAGTTTACTTTTTTAAACTGTTTTGATTGAAAAAAAGTTTAAATGGAGTAGCAAAACGAACATCTGTTCAATTTTTTGCTTTGTTTACGAAGGAATTGGAACGTTTTTCTTGGTAAACTTCTAGTTTTTCCTGCAATTGGAAATGACAAGGTTGCAACTTTGAAATTCAATCAATTCAAGTCAAGTTACGTTATACCGACCGATAAACGTAGTACTAGGTAGGTAGTAGTGGCGCGGCTGATTATATTATACTGTGTTGAGATAAATGACGAATCATACCTAAAAAAAAGACGGTTATCAACTATTATTCGTTACAAGGTTTACGTTTTACGAAACATTGGATTCCATGTTAAGATTTAGAAAATAAATTATTACCTTATAATAGCATAACTAAAAACGTAAAAGGGTTCACATCCGAAAAATTTCATTTGCTTTAATTGTCCAATATTACTTAAAGGAATGTCATGTTGCAGCATTATATTGCTGATTGCTGATATTACCCAAAAATTTGGTTAAAATGTCATAATTCTTTGATTGTATTACTCCAACATGCAACAGAGTAAAACAATTATGTTAATTTAATGCTTATTTACCTATGTGTATTATAAGGAATTCACCAATCTACATATAAAAGTGTACAAAATTGTGTCGGATTTAGTTTAAGTCGTTTAAATGCTTTGTTCAGAAGTTAAAATTCATTCATTCGATTTTTGAAAGCAAATTTTATCAAAGTATTGAACAAAATATTTTCTATTATTCATTACATTGCTTCAAAATACATTGTAACAAATATTTACTTATACACACTTCCTTAAATATTAAAAAAGTAAGTATCACTTCAGCTGTCAAGCTTATAATTGGATTATCAAATTACTACTATACACCCTTTCCTCCATTTTCTTTCCCATTTTAAATTGAGATCGTATCATGAAAGCAGCTCAACTCAACTCAACTCAAGCTCAGCCGTTAAACCTTTTATGCAGACGACATGCAAAATCCCATATCTATAATTGGATGAGCCCTTTTATAAATAAACCCTTTGAAAAAAAGTGTAATAATAACATCAACAGCAACAGCAAAACAACATTACAAAATCCAGCAGCAAACACAATAGCGGACGGTAGCATTTTAACATTTTCATTTTAATACTCACATCAGAAGAACTTCAGATAGAAACTCAATTTAATCAACAACGGGACTTGCTACACTTTCATTTTCAGCCAGCCAGAGGAGAACAATTTTTTTCTCCTTCTTTTTCAATTCACTTTACAACGCAACATTCAAAGAAAAAAGAGAAGAAAGGCTTCAAATAAATTGGAATCTGTCTTCTGTATGCCTTAAATCAAGCATGAAGACTCATGCTCGGCTCGACTCTAGCTTAGATCTCCATTCATAATATTAATTCTGGACTAGACTGCCTGTTTTGCTATGCACATACCTTCTGTAAAGTGTGTTGAAAGGAGAGGAAAAGGAAGTTAAAAGGATTGCAAATTCAATTACACACTTCTCTATTTCTCTGTTCTCTTCCTGGTTATCTCGGCTCACGAGGCGTTGTTATTGGCTTGGTCAAATCCAGATCAGATCTTTTTCACTTTCCGACCTTATCTCCATCATCATCAACTTATCCACTTACTCCTCATCCTCAACGTTCCAACTCTATTCTATCCTATTTTAGATTTGCAGCCTTTCTTTCTGCCGATCTAATCAACTATTGAGCTTGACTTTGACTTTGGCAAATCATGGAGGAGAAAAAAGGGACGAGCTTTCACTTTCACATTTTTCCTTTCTATCAATATTTTGGCTTCTTTTCATGGTCAAAGAATATTTGGATTTGAGGGAGAAAGGGAATATTTTTTTTCTTTTTAACAAAGTGGAATGGTTTCAAGAAAAATGAAAAACAGAATTTTTCAGTCAGGTTGAATTTTTCTTTAGGCTGAGATGATGTTTGAAAGAAACTGGACATCTCTTTCTGGAGCAAACATTTCAGAAAAACAGTATTTTTATGTGTTTTAAAGGAAAAGATTCATGATTTAATCTTCTAAACTTCATCTTCATACTCATTGAGGTTTGTTAGATTTACTGATAACGTAGCGCTATGCAATACTTCAAACAAAATTTGCTATTTTAATGAGACATACACATAGTCGAATCTTGAATGGTAAAATCCTATTAAGTCGAAAAATTGGTGGATTTAAACTAAACTAATTTTGGTTTTTTATTAATGACATAATCAACTTGAGACTAAATGAAACATAATGAGCACATGTGAAGCAAAATCATGAATAGCAAAAAAGATTTATTGCCAAAATGGTTAATTTGTTAAACTGATAAATAATAGAATAGGATTAGGATTATGTCATAGCCCTGACATGTCAATGTAGTAGCTTGTTTTGTGTGTTAAAACGGCGACAATTTTTGTGTGCGTGATACGCAAAGCCCGTCAATGTTAGATATTACCATTATCATGAATATCATGTGGTATAGTGTCTTGTCAAAAATTACGCGATAATTACATTGGTAATTGGTATTAATGAAAGCTTCTTTACTTGTGAGATGATAATGATAATCAGAAAACTACATAATACAGATTTATACCTTTGTATTGGTATTATGGTTAACGCTAAACTTTAAACGGATTAGGTACATAAATTAAATCACATAGTCTCAATTTACATTTACTCCAAATGAATTCCTCTGACGTAATTCAGTAAAATTCAGGGTCTTATTGCAAAAATGTTCATGAAAATATTTTACTATTCAAAATGGCAGAAGATTGATGTAATGTATTTCCTTCTTAAGTAATTTCGCTAATTTGGCGACTGAAAAAAATACAAATTGTCAATAAAGATTTATACAGTAAAGATCCTATCTGATTCTTTTAGACAATACTGTAACATGCCCTATTGTGGAATCGTATTTCCGTTTCTGGTGTATGTATACTACAAAATTCATTTCGTTATCCATAAAAAGAAATAAAAACAAGTAGCATAACAGAATACAGAATACATTCCACTTTCGTTTTTTATGCTCTCCCATTAAAAACATTTTTTTACTGATAGCTTTATGAGATCCATTAAACCCACACCTGCGATCACTAAAACTTACTTTTTATCTGTGTAACCGGGGCGAGGTTTATTACAGTTCCTTCAACTCTGAAGCTCTTTTAAAAAGTAAGGAACTGGAGCACGCAACGCAACATGGAAGAAAGAAACAATTGCAGATAAATAACGATAATATTACGATGAAATCACTTTCTTTTTCTACTACTGATATTGCAAAAAAGATCATAAAAAAGCTATTATTAAAATATTAGCCGTTTGAGAAACTTTTTACGCAAGAAGAAGAATGAACAAAAAAACCTAACCGAAGCTATGTTGGGTCATTTGCTTGTTCTTTTGTTGATATTTCGAGTACGTCAGTGTTGCTTTAATGGTCAATTCAGTTCCTGTTTTATGTTTTTATTTGTTCATTACACGGGATAACTACAGATATAAAGTAGAGCTTAAAAAGAAGACGATTGCAAGAAGAAAGATGAAAATTATTAAGAAAAGTGAATTGATGTCATTCAAAGAATATTGTCGTAATTTGTTTGCTTTTCGAAATTGGATTTTTTAGCATTATGGCTTATTTTATGGTGTTATTGTGCAATGATAAAAACAAAGATCGCGATCGTAGTTCTCGGTTAAACTGTTGCAAGTACGAGAAATGTGGACATACGAGTAAGAGTAGTTGATCTATGATGCATTCCAGAATTTAATGCCTATTTACATCTTGATTCATGCAGTCATAAAGTATTAAGCAAAATATTTTTTGGTGTGGTACTAATGAATGATATTATGAATAGTGATAATATGAATTGTTTGTATAAAAATTAATGAAATGCTTTATTTTTATACAAACAATTCACATTTATGTTCTGATGTTATATTTTACACTTAACTGTACAAGAAAACTGTAATTCAGTTAAGTAGAGTAGGTTATTGGTTACTGTTAAGTTGATGTTAAATCAAACGGGTAGCTATCAATTCTGACCTTTAACAAGAATAAAAATGGCCAGCGTAGTACACGCAACAGAAATGACTAAACGCGTTCCATCTCTCGGAGAAAAATCGGCATAAAATAAGAAAGGATCTTATAAAAGCCTTGAAGTGAAAGTGCTCTTGTTGTGCTGCGCTGCAGGTTGAGAAATACTATGAGTGCAAGGAACTAGAAACAAGCAGCTTTTAACAAGTAAAAATTATTTGAATAAACTCTTTCTTCAGTAATATTATACTGTCAAAGCAAATCTTTTATTAGTAGGCATTAAACTAAAATCCATTTTAAAAGAATCGGCGTCTCAGCAAAGATTCAAATTAGTTTGACAAAATTTGTGTTGAATAATAAAATAGCATTCTTACTAAAACAAGAAATCGTTTTATAAGTAAAGTTTGCTAAAGTAAGTCATTATCGATTCCAGCAGACCATTTTCAAAGTTTCTTTAATGCAACAATTACATAATACAGCAAAAATACAGACAATTATTATATTTACGAATATTATTTTTCCAGGCTCAATTTTATACCAACATTGCTCTTCTAAAAGTCATAAATGAGGATTCTCTCAATTGTTTTATTGCTTCTTGGGGTTAACTTCCTTGGAGTTCGCTGCTGCTGCTGTCTCATAAAAATTATTTTGCTTCCATAATTCCTTCTGTTTTCCTTATGTACGAATACGATGTTTTATTTGAAATGCAGGAAAGAATAGATAAATTGTGTCCGGTCATTATTTTCAAAATTGAGTTTATATATAGACACATCAGAAATAACAAATGGGCTGGTGGGATTGCGGAAGTTACTTTTTTTAAACGACCTCTGAACGATTAAGTGGCTTACTTTTGGACCTCACTAGGAGTGAAAAATGTGCTACGTACTGCCAACCAGAAATCTAAAGAAATGAAATGAATTAAATTTTCTTATTTTTTACATTTATTGCATCGTAGAAGTGAGTTGTAAGGAATTTTAATGTAAATTGGAATTGGTTAGAATTGTTTTTTAAAATGCCAAACTTTCTTAATTGGTCGAATGTTTTGAGTCATTTTTAGTATTAACATGGTTTTGCTTTAACAAAAAACAAAATAGGGTTAACCAGTATCTTTTACAAATCAATTCATTTTTCTTCTTCTATATTTTTACTTGCTTCTTTGTAGCCTACTATTAGCAAAATTGCTTCGCGTACAGTTAGTGAAAAGTACTATTTTCAAGGCTAAACGATTCACTCTTCTTGTCTGTTTTAATCTTTTTAATATTTTAATCTTTAATCTTAACTATCATAATCTAATAACCACTATTTTAATCTTTGCAATTAAAATAGTTATTCGCAAAAAGAATGGAAATTCCTGCTGCGCAAAAGCGGTCTATCAGTAATTAAATTGCAACCCTCCGATATCTTAATTTTACCGACGAATTTGATTGCTTCCTTTCATACAGTAACTAGATTATCTTCGAGCTATTGTCAACATCTGAATATTTGAAAAGATCAAAAATATTGATAATTAATTAAGAACTTCTAACCCAATCCCCTCTTCTCCAATGATATAACTGCAGATAACCCTTTCAAATATTTTGTACTCCTTATTTCGAAATCGTAGAAAACGTTATCTTGTAAAGTAGGTAAGGTGTATTTATTTAAGAGAAAACAAAAAATTGATATAAAAGTTCTTGGAATTCCTGATTCAATTAAATCAAGCCATCGTCTTTAAACAAACAAAGAACCTTTTTCTTTCCTATTTTTTCAACTCTTTAGTTTCTCCTTAAAGTAAGAAAGTAAGAAGAACATGTTATATAGCCGATAGCCTTAATCTTAAAATTGATACACTTTGTGCTCACGGAAGAAAGAACAAAAAAAGAAAAGATCAGAAAAATGCCAAAGATTGTTTACAAAAGAAAGTAAAACAAATTACCTACTCGAAACAAAGGAATGGCCTTGGGGTTGTTGTCCGTCCAGCAGAGTAGAATCAAGCATGTTGAAAAAACAACGTGATCGAACTAAATCAAATTGATCTCATTTTAAGGTCAGTGAATGAATGTTTCTTTCTTGTAATGTTAGTGTGGCAAATAAAAGACCTTGCAAAAAGTAAACGTGACTTAGCCAGATATTCGTTAAAGGTTCTGGATTTTAGTTACCAAG
>JAHZNJ010002402.1:0-21133 GCA_027744475.1 Lepidocyrtus cf. sotoi NNG-2020
GGATAGAAATAATATTATTTAATGTCTCAATCGTAGACTGTTGTGGATCAGTACAGCCCAATACGGTGTAGACCTCAACCATGGGAAGACATAGAAAACACAAAGATGACCCCACATGGGGTCGGAGTCGACCTAAAAAGGTACGTATTAAAATTAAGACGGGAAATATTTAATTGTAAATGCTGTTTACCTGTTTTATTTATTTTTTTTATAAAAATATATTAATCACACAGAAACAGAAAATGTGTTCAAGGGCGTCAGTTAGATTCCTGAGGTCATTAGTGGTCCAAAAGCGGTTGGCGGATAAAAAAAGAGGTTAGTTTAGTTACCTAGTTATAGTTTTTTGTGTGAAAGTTGATTAAAAAGGTTTGTATTGTTTTTAACAAGAAGTAATGAAATAAATAAAACCTTGGCGCGTATATAAATTGTAGAGAAAACAGTTTGCGTTACAAGAACCGTGGAACTTCCTTCAACTAGAAATGTAGGGGATGAAAGTTGCAAACTCTTGTTTATGATTGCACTTGGACTGTTACCGAAGACTACAAAAGGTAAAATTCTACATATAGATTTGTGGTAGAGCAAAGGAAAAACTGAAAATAATCGAATAATTGAATATGTATGATAATGTATGGCATTTCTTTTAATTTCTTTTAGGCGTTACTAATCAACTCCAAACCCCACAAATCTTGATTGAAAAACTTGACCCCATCATTGAAGCCGAGGTAAGTTTATTGCCCAATTGGAAATTGTCTGCGTCATAGCGCTTTCGCTTCTACTTTCACTGCAACCCTTTTTCTCTTTAACAGGCCCAGTTAAGAACAACGGAGCGTATTTTCGAACTTTTCCAACGCCGCAAAGTTGAGTCAATTCAGCAGCGTATCACCAACTATCACATAAGTGTTCTTTCACCCGTGTCTGCAGATGATGTGGTGGAAACCGTCGATTTAGTCTCAGATGACGACGATTTAATCTGCATTGATGAAGAAGAAGACGATTCTGATGAATCTAACGATGAACCAGTACTGATAGAAGAGAATTACCGCCCCCGAGCAGCCTCCTCGTCAATGTCATCATACCAACACCAACCTCGTAGAGACTCCACTCCTACTCCGACTGGCTGGTATCCAGAGCCTCCCTATAGAATCATAGCGTGTTCGAAACCTAGGCAGCCTGTTTTTAAACCTATTGTAAATAACCAAAATTCTGATAGCGGAATCTTTAGAAATTGGAAACCAGAGTCAATGAGTAAATTAATCAACATCAACCCCCCTTACAAAGACAATTCCAAAGACATTAAAAGTCCTTCTTGTAGCCAAACTAAACTTTTGAATTCATTGAAATCTATTCCTTCTAATCCATCATTAGGACTTAGCATCATTCCTTCCAGCAAAACGCCTTCAGGTACTAAAATTTTGAATGACATAAGGAAGAATGTTAACTGCAAACATTGAATCATCCATATCTGTGTTTTGCAGGGAATACGAATAAAAGTCGTGTTTCCGCACATGATGAAAGATCTTCGTCGGTGGCTCTAGGATCGGAAACTGTAATTACTATCGACTGACGCATTTTTCTGTTATAATTATGTTATTATACCTTAGTTTATATTTTATTTTTATACTCTCGTCACCTTTATTTTGATGACGGTTGCGTAATGTAATTAATATATATATATATATATATATTACGTAGGTAATGCATATTATTATCTATTTATGATTTCGTTTGGTCTCGTTAAAGTTAATATCTATCGTGTTTGTCTATTCTACCCAGGAATTAATTGGGAAGAATTAATTACCTTTTTAATGCATATATTTAAAATAATCAATAAAATTGTGATACTTTTTTTAAAAAAATGAAAGCGAACTAGCGGGTGTATTAAATAATATATTTTTAATCATAATAGTCAAATCAAGTACAAGTATGAGCTACTGAGCATAATCATGGCTAAATAATAATAGTTAATCATACATTTAAAAAAAAGCTAATCATACAATTTTTGCACAAAGTTCAGCATTACTAAGAGTAGTAGTAGCAGTAATAATTGGTAATACACGAGCTCGGTTTGCATTGTAACAATAAATGAGATAATGAGATCGCTTTCCTAATAAAAATACTTGCATGCATGGTTGCATTCACTGGTGCTAAACATGTTTCAGTCTGTCGACATCAATTGGTAACGGTGAAACAGTTATTAATTTCTCCGTGTCTTCACTTTCACTATATTGATAGTATTTCTTCCGGTTAAAGGCAGCAATGTTTTTGAAGAATTTGTTGTACAATAACGTTATTACGAAACCGGGCTGTAAAAAATTTAGGGAAAAATAATTATGTATTAATTGCCTATAGATGTTCCTTTATCTGTATTTTTAAAAAGAATTAATAAAGCCTTACAATAAATAAATAAGGAAATCCAAGAGAAAACGTTTTCATCAACAGCCACACCGTTGTCTTTCGTCCTTCACCTTCATGTTCAATAATGAACTTCAGTCCAAATTTCCGCACCAATTTTCTTGTTCCATTTCCGTAATAGATTGGATTCCTAACAAAAAGGTGTATTATTATAAAAGGTGTAATTTACAGTACATTTTCCTGCTATCGAGTCATTTGTTTCTTACTCCCAGAAATAAGATTCCCATTGTCCTTGTCGTCCGAAGACAGGACTAATTGAATATGTTGGTGTGCAGGTATCACTCCAGTCGAAATCACAGTCCCAGTGTACCGTTATTCGGAATATTTGTCCCTATTAACGAAATTAAATAAAATGTTAAAAATATTTGCTCTCGAAAATAATTAGGAAATAAATTAATCTAACCGTTGAAGCAACATTCGCGTAAGAAATGAATCCAGCATAAAGTACTAGATCATGGATGGTAAACCATGGACATTGTGGATTATTCACAGGATGATAATTGCACTGAGGAATTCCTTCATGTGGGTTTTGCAAACCATTGTATTCTTCTCCGCACAAGGGAAAGTCGGAAGCTGTCTTCAGTAAAACTATAAGATTTTTTGAGTATTCCAAAACGTAACCATCAGTGGAGTTACTAGAAATGTCATTTTTTGATTAATTAATATTTCACTAAATTATTGTTACATTGTTTAAAAAATATTTTAAAAATTTATTATTAAATCAAAATTCAGTAAAGCATTTTTACCCGTAAAGTTTTCCCGGTGAAACAGGTAAAAGTGGACACCATCCAGACACTTCACAGGTTGTCGTTCCAGGATTCCCCCATGGAATATCATAACTGTAAAAAAAAGTAAGTTAATGTAATTAAAATTAAAATGGAACGTAAATTACATCTCATGAAGAGTATCCTACTATGTACCTCAAAATAAATAGGTAATAGATAAATGAACATACAATTTTAAGGTGTCCAGCGTGTTATACACACAATCTCCTGTTTGCATGCCACTAACAGACTGGGAACCTTTGTTACAGATATTGAAAGTGCGATTACTGTCAACCTGATCTTCCTCTTTTCTTTTACTACAAACACTGCTGAGAACTGTTGGGCTCTGGGGAAAAATATAATGCTGAGTTTAGATATCACGATATCAGAGATCCATTGAATAAAATAATGAAATTTTAAGTGCTTCATATAGAATATCATAAATTAATAACGTGTGCATTAAAATAACATACTTCGGCGCATGTTGACTGCGTTTGATTTGGGGTGACGACGATTTGACTAACCACCGTGAATCCATCCGACGACCGCTCAATCACATCCGATGCACTCCAAAATGTTTGAAATATATTCGGATATTTTTCGACGAGATGCAAGGTCTCTTCATTAGCAAAAAATCCACCAAATGACTGAAATGTGGTAACTCCTCGAACAGGACATCGTTGTTGGTGTGCTTGATGATATACGATTGCGTATCTACGAACAGTATGAAATATTTTCATGATTCATTGAGAGCTTTTTCTCTATTTTATTGCTCTGGTAAATTAATTTAATTACTTGCGACAGCGACACACTTACAAGGCAAATAAAATGAGAATGATGAACAACTGCAGCAAGTAACAAAGCTGCAGCTTTGTGTTATTTGCTTGAAGTAAACGAGGAGTAGAATATGTTTTTAGGAAGTTTGGAATCATATTATGCATTTTTGTAATTTTTCCGTTGTTCTAGGTATTTTCCAACTGAATAATATCGGGTGGAACGAGATGCTTCGTAGTTTTCATTAATTGGGGTAACTTGATATTGCCTAATTAATTGGTTGAACCTGCATTAAAAACTTTAATAAAAGTTTTTAAACGCAACTGAGAAGAGTGAAATTCATTCCTTAAAAGAGAAACCTTTACACTTGATTTGGTAATTTAATTTGTTTAGTCGTACGTAACTTCTAAACAATTCTTGTTTTATCCTGGCATTCTGCTCGAAACAAAAACACTTGATGCTTTTTTAACAAAATTTAACACTACGCATATTAACTTTCACAAATTCTGTTTTTGAGAAATACTGTAAAATAAATTCTAAAAAGCAGGATATTTTGTTGTTTGTCTGCGTTTTAGTTCTTATCAGAGTTACTCCAGAGGAGATGGCAAAGTTATATGACGCATTGGTATAGAAAGAGAGTTTTGTAATAAAACGCATCGCGTTTTGTTCCGTATTATTTTGTGAATTAGCTATCGTACAGTATCACCTCAATATAATGATAACCGCTATTGAGCTGTACACCAATCAACAAACGTATCACTAAAAAGAATCTTATCAATGGTGATTAACCAGGATCCAGAAGTCTCTAACACTTCTGCTATTCACATTCATGAATACAGATTAGTATAACGGTAACACATTTAACGTACGATAGGTACCTACTAGGCTGTTAGATTTAATTTGTCCATGATCTCTATCGGCTCGGATCGTATATCTATGACGGTTAAAATTTGACTACGACAAATTCTGACCGTGACCATACTTACTCATACCTTAATCGTTTAAAAATGTGAATTGTAATTTGTATTTGTTTGCTTTCTCTACAATAATAGGAGTTAGCACTTCCTAACACACATAGTTTGTCACAGAATTGGATAATAATCGCAATGTCACGTCGCCAGCTATGTATATGAGTAGTATGATTACCTAAGCATATTATGGCTGAAGCACCTGCTCACTTTTTTTTTCGTCAAGGTAAGTTTATGATAAGATAACATTTTGCTTTTTTTCAATGTCAACCTTCCACACAGAAATGAGTCGTGAAAAATTCGGAGAAACAAGATGCACAGTAAAATGCCGACTCGGCTTAATGAACAACCGCATAATATTTGATTTGCTATGATATAATATAATTAATCTTATGAAGAGAAAACATCGGTAATTCGAATCACTTGCATAGTTTTTATTGAAGCGTAAAGTTCCACTTAACTATCACTTGTTTGTGTGTAACGAGTATCCCCAAGTTAGGTATGAGAAATGACTCATTAAAATGACTTTCCAGTCCACTAATAAACGTGCAATAATGATAACTTGTCACAAATAATGCGTGTAGGGTATTAAACGCCCTAGGTTCGTCTGCTGGCAGCCTCATCGGAATTCGGAATAGATTTTGGTTGAAAATGTTGGAATTCCTATTTGTATGAACAAAATGAGTATGGACGACGGGTGTGTGAAAACTGGAATTGAGGTTTATTGAGCTACTTAACTCAAACTGATTTACAAATTGTAAATTTGTACCAAAGCAAACGTATTATTGTACACTTGCTATTTAAGTGCAAACAAGGAAAAATTAAAAGGATGAGTTATGAATGTGGGAAAATTGCACAAGAGACAAATAAAAATCCATGGGGTTGAATGAAAGGGACAAAGAATGCTTTGGCTTGCGAGCGATTGTAATGCGCGGTGGTGTTGTTGGTGATAGATGGCAAACTACTGCCAATCCAGTGACTATTAATTGTACAAGATGTAATTTCTAACTTTACAACGTCTCTGCAGTTAAAATTGTAAACTTTTCTGTCATCACTTCAATTTGTAAGGATGTCGAAGAAAAAGCTCTAAAGGAAAATCATAGTTACTTAATTTCAATTACGAGATAATATACTTCAGCTTCCCTAACCAAAAAGATCTGACATATCCACTTTAAATCAATTAGGAAAGTAAATAATGACTTGAATTTTTTTTTTCGAGAAGTAGTAGAAGGTTTGGCGTGTATGATTATGACCTTGAAGAAAAAAGATGCAGAAGAGGTGAGGAGGAGAGCGAGAGGATAGAGATTGTGTCAGCGTGGTCACACTCGCACACTTGCGCAGATCACCACAGATCTCTTGCAGTGCAAAAGCCAATTATTTTACAATATTATTCTACAACATTTCTATTCATCCAGCTAAGAATTTTTTATTTTTTACTATTACGCATTATATGATGAAGTTTGTAGTTTGTAGGAAAATCTAAGAATAAAATTTTCCTTTTTTCAGTTAAAGTGAAGCCGTTAAATTTTTCATTGTTCATCTCAACTTTTATTGTACCTGTTGAACTGCAAAATGCATAATAATGAATGAGAGAAAATGAATGATCTTGTGACTCCTGATTGTGATTACTTTTATTCTATATTTATTGGTTTGGTGATATGATGCCAGCAAATATTTATGCAAATTTTATATCATTCTGCTCCAATAAGTTTATTTATCATAAAAATTTTAAAAAAATTTGTCATTAGTTTTACCTGCTAATGTTAAGACGTAGGGGTAATAAGGAAAATCTAAAAAAAAATCTTTAATAGTACCCCTCTAGCTTTCATTAAGCATCATTTCCTGTTTCCACCATACACAGTAAAAATAAAAAGTAGTAATAATGTAGTGTATTTTTAAGCGGCTATCATTACAACATAATTTAAAAATTATTGGTCATAAAGTCATAATTGCGGTCTTGGAAAACAGTTTCCTTTTCTTTTCCGTAAAGAGTTTCTGCAACTCAAATTACAAAAATTGTATAATGGAACAAGGATCTGCATTCTCCGTAAGCTGACGTTTTTGGTTTATGCTAATCAGATACGTAACCTTGGACTGGAAAAGGATTTGATTTGTTTCATCAAGGCGTAAGGCTCTACACACAGAGGTGAGATCATACCGAAACCTGGAGCTTAATATAACACGAGTTATTTTTTTATAAATTAGACTTACATATGTGGAAGTATACTAATTAGCCGCATAGGTAAGATGGTATATATAAGAATGCTCCCTATTTAACTTTAACAATTAAACAAAATTAACCTGAATGTCACTGAAGAATTTGAATATTAATAAAACGCATTGCATTTGTTTATGTTTTCATCGTAAAATGGTGCAAAGAACATTGTGATTGACTAATATGATTAATTTGAAATCCAAGAGAACGATGAAATCAAGTCCAAGTTTCTGTTTTTTACAAATTGAGACCGATGTGATAGACAAATCTTTCAATAATTAAGAAACTTTATTACAAGATTTCAGAATTAATTTAAAGTGCGCCATAGTCATTTTTAACAGGATCTAAATATTTCGAATTCTGCAGTTTAAAAAATATCCAGAAATTCATTTGCAATCTATTTTCTATTTTACTGAGGAATTGTTTCACAGCTTAGTCCTACAATTTGAAAGACGACGTTCCTGATATCACTTTAAACTGAACTCAAATAGATTTTATAATTGGAAAGAGTAACATTTAAGCTATAAAATAAATGTACATAACCAAAAAGTTTCATATATAGTATCATCAACCTAGCAGTTTTAGCACAGTGAAATAAGTTAAAGTGCACGAAAAACGCAATCATCATTATTATTATTATCCTGTAATCATACGTGTAGATTTTATATTTAGATAGATGCATAGTGCATAATAGGCTTATAAACAATTAATTAGAATACATACATTGTAGTTGCAGGATAATACAATTAGTTTAGCTCATTGTTACTTGGTTTAGTTTAGTTTCGCATTAGACGATATTAACACAGGTCTACTATTATTAAGGATTTCTCAGAATACCTACATTACAGAGAACAACTGAACTTCTCAAAACCTCAAACAGAAAGTGGAAGAAGCAAGTCGAGCGAATATGCATTGACTCTCTCTCTCTCCCTTTTGTATGGCCTTGTCGATCTTCTGCATTTCATCATCGGGATTTCATCAAACACATGCTAAAAAGAAGTTGAACAGTTCCGTTTCGCTGAGATTAATTTGCTATGATATATAGTTTTTATTAGTGCATTTTATACAGACATTAGTTAATTAGTCAAGAAATCAAATGTTAAATAAAGTATCAATCTGAAATACATAATAAATACTTTTGCAGCAATAATTATAGAAGAAACCTGTAGCTCGACCGACTGGGTGTACATGTTCTTCTCATTGTTAGCAAGGAAGCAATAGATTTGTTCTTCCAAGAAATTGGAGAAGTAGAGGATGACAAAGCTTCCACTGAATTTCTGAGTTTTATTGCAAATTTCCCCCAAGAACAATCTAACAGTTTAAATTATTGTGAAAGTTCGATAAGGAATTTGAATTTCACTTATGAAAATAATATTGATTGAGTGTGAACAAACTCATAACCAGCAGCATTTCAAGTGTGAAGCGAGATGACGATAGAGACTCGTTTGTCGTTCCCCAAAGGGGGTACCGAATGTCCCCCTAATAACACTTCCAATTCACCTCCTCCAGTGTCAAATTCAGGAAACAGCAGCAATAACGGTGGTGGTAATGGGGATATCTGTTCGGTTGTGATGAAAGCGAAACGGAGAATTAATGAAAATGGCAGCAATAAAAAGAGAAAGAAAGTTAAGAAGACTAAACATGGCAAAACGGAATTGCCTGGATCAACTTCCTGTAGTACCGTATCAGAATTTACCGGTGATTCCAATGACATTTCTAATGTCAGTAGCAATACCCTCCTAAAGACTGAAGCTGGGGAGGGAGGACGAAGAGAGGCTCATACTCCCGTGGCTGTGGCTAGCAGTTCTTCAGCGAAAAATGTAGATCTCAAGAAACCTTCGAAGGTAAAAAAAGATTTCGAACTCGAATCTATCTTATCGTGCCAAGCATAGCGCATTTAATATTATCCAAATGTATCAAATATTATGTATACATTGTGTACTATTTTGTGTTTCGCAAATTCATTTTTAGGTAAAATGCACCTGCCAGGCGTCGAAGGACGAAACCAAGTCCAGGAAGTCGATGAGACTGAGGTTGAGGAAGGGAATGAAGGGTGAAAATGGTTATGGTGAGTTTTTGTATTTTTGTGAAATTTTTGCTTTTCTAATTATGCAATCCAATCCCCCTTGATGATACTATATCAACACATTAGTAAGCCTTTGGTTCGGTTTGCAAAAATGGTCAAAACTCGAATACACTCGATTTCGATTTCGCTTCGTCATCCATTAATTGATATTTGATCCACAATACTGTGAATTAAATCTTCACAATGCATGTGGTACCTACTTTTAATATTTAAATTGGCAGTAATGTCAATGTATTGATATTATTGATACAAAACAAACATGATCAATGTCATTGTGATATGCATTTCAAGATGAACGTGAATCGGACATTTTATTTTAACCTGCAACCTACAACATCCTACCTACCTTCGTTAAAAGACCCCAAAATCCTTTTATTTAGCGGGATGGCATGGCAGTGATGTGTTTTGTTTACATTTACATTGAATTATCAGAAAAATTTCCTCCTCCAATTCAGTCCATTTCAATTCACATTTACTCTAAAAAATTCTTCTATCATATGGTCAATGGTTCTCAATCTCGAAGAATACTATTTTACTATTTTCAACTTTCTTTTTATAACTTCAAAGATTTGTTTCTTGATACATAACGTAACCCAAATCCAGCTCATTTCTTTTTAAAAAAATGTGAATAAATCATTTAATTTCCATCCGTATTATTCCAGAACCACTGGTCTTTGAGTCTTCCCCGCGGTATTTCGAAACCCTGGCGAATGGATTTGAATTTAACCAGGAAAACAAGATATTGTTTCTTAGGGGCTCTCGGACTGAGTCTCTGGTCTGCTGAAAAGGAGATTAAAGGTATATTTTATTTTATATTTTCCATTCAAAAGAAAACTTTTAGATGTGCTTGGAGATTCAGAGGGGTAATTAGAGTTGCGTTATTTTTCAGATAAACTTGCTTTGAAGGGAAAGGTTGAATGTATTTGTGGGAGTATGCAAGAGCAAGCAGAAAAGCTTCGCAATGAGAATCTCAAACAGGGAGAGAAAAATCTTATGTCAGGCGGACATACTGTTGGGGAAACAAAATCCTCTAAGCCTTCGACAGAAGGGAGTTACATCTCAGTCCGCATCTCAGCTATTCCTAAAGACAATGAAAACGGAACTTCCAATTTTAATCAATTAGATTCTAACAATCCATTAGGATGGGAACGCTGGGTGGACAGGTTACCATTGTCGGAATGGGCAAAACAAAAAACAAAGCATGATTCCCCTTCTCAAACAGAAATTAATGGTGAGGTTTGCAAAGTTTTAAGCATTATTCAAGCATGGACCATTAAATGAAAGTACTTAATTGAAATTGTGGTTTCCACTTGCAGATTGTATGAAACGCCTCGAGAACTTAGGCACCGGGGTCAAACTTGTTCCTTCCGGTGTAAATATATGTGTGAGCTGCTTTAAAACTTAAATTAATTTGTTATGTGGTATGTATTATGTACTTAGAAAACCGAACGTCTCCAACCGTTTATATTAAAGATGAACTATTTATATTTGCAGTAATAATAAAACGTAACTGAATTTTTAAATTAATTTCTTCAGTTTATTTCCTTGTTTTATTTGTTCATAACTTAATGATGCTATAATACTTAAGCCACCGTAGTTTAATTTCTAATTATTATTATTTAATAGTAGTACATAAAATAGGTACGATTTTTATTTATTTTCATATATTATTTACTCTACGAAGAAAGTAAGTTGAGTTTTGAGTTGAATGAAGTATTGCTTAATGGTCTCTTTCAAAGTGAGCTTCTGTTTCTCTAAATACCCCTTTTTGGTTTCACTTAACAAATTGATAATATTACACAAAGAAAGAAAATTACTGCATAGTTGAAGTTACGGATTAAGCAATTATATTGCTGTTGTATGTAGAATTAAAAAAGTATAAAAAATCAAACGACGAAAGTATGACAAGAATAATTAGCGTTGCATAAATCATTAGTTTAAACTTATGACGAATAAAAATATGTACGAAATAATATATGTTAAAAATTAGTACATAATATATTATTTATGCGTATGATTAACTGTATTATATAGCAAAAGTTGCAAACACTAGATTTTGATACAAACAAATACAGCAAGTGTATAATTAATTAATACATTTACTTTTAATAATTAATCTGTATCCCTGGGTGGGTAATCATCATTAAATCATTAGATTACAATCCAAATACCACCGAAATAAAACTGTTTTATTATAAGGCACAGGGCGGAGGCTTCATTAATACCAGAATATTTTAATTGTTCTCTGTTTTGAGTATACAGTAGGGACCCTGTTTTAAATGTAATGTTGAAATAAGTGAAGAAACGAAAGAGTTTAGAAAATTCAACTTTCTTTTAACAAGTAAAAATGTTAAATTCTAATTTATTGCCTTTTTAATCTCTGGAAGTACTTAGAAATAATCTAAATTACAGAACTTTTCACCAGTCTGTAGCTGTAGCTCGATAGAGTTTCATTTTATTCAAGGTAGACATAAAGATATAACTATAGGCAATTGTATTCAAATATTAGTAGAATTTTATTTCATAGAAAACTTTCTCGAGTAAACTCTTTCGTTTTACAATAATGCATTTGATAATAGGTATGTATGTAGACCGTAGAAAGGTATATAAGGCAAGTAGTTCAGTCAATAGGTTTATATAGTATGTACTTAATTTCGAAATTCATAATTATAAATTCATAATTCTTCAAAGGAAGGTACCCTAGATTTTCCACTGGTTTTGGAAGATAAAATTCTGAACAGAGAATAATAACATTTCACTAGAACTTTATTCAATAGTGATGAGCCGAACGCCATTAACAGCAGGTCCAATCCTCGTTTGCAACCTTGCAAGCATTGTCTTCACCGCTACATGAATAAAAAAATCCATTTGATAAACATGCCTTTGGTAGAGAAACTGATTACTTCAGTTCAGAATGTATTGTATTAATAAGCTACTGCTTAATGTTTTTAAAACTTACAATCATTAGGTTCTGCCTTCTCTCGGTTATAGGAATTTTCTTCCCCATTCATACATTTTAAAAGCGATTTAGCGTGAACTGCGGCTTCAGCGGTAACCGGAAGATGAGTCGTAAGTTGTGGCAAGTTTGGTAATTGCATTGGTGCTGCGGATTGATTTCGCTGATTGTAATTCGTTGACCGAGGTTTCTTCACTTTCTTCGGTTTAATTGATTCAGGATGGATATTTTGTGAGAAATTCGCAAGCTCAAGAGGAGCCTTGGTCAATGGTGGAGGAGGTCGAGGTATTATGAGATTTAGAGGTCTTTGACCTTCAGCGTTTGATGCATTCTTGACATTTGATTTATTCTGGAGTTTTGGAGGCAGTAAATTGGCCAACATTGGTGGACCTGAGTTTCTCTTTACAGAAAGATTCAGAGCTTCTGAATTTTCCGACTGAATAACCTGCGTGAATAGGTTATTTTGACCATCTTGTGATGGTTTGACTGTGATAGAAGCTGGAAGTGACAACCTAGCAGAGTTGACCTTCGGAATAGTGGTTTTCTGCTTCTTTCTCGGTGGTACTTCCTCAAACGAAAGTTGACCGATCCCATTAGCAGTGTTTAAAGCCCCGGTTACTGTTGCGGGAAGAATGGAACTAGAATTAGGCCTCTTCGGAGCTTTATTTGAATTTGCCATGTATCCCATTTGGCTTGCAGGAAGAATGGTGATACTCGACATCAACAGATTCATAGCGTTTGCTACACTGAAGGCAGGTGGTGGTGGCGGCGGCGGTGTTGAGGAGGTTGCGGCAGATTTGCTGACATTTTGTTTGACTGGCATATTGTGTACAAAATTAATCGGCCCGTTATTATAAGACTTCTCCTTCTTTACTGGTGCAAACGGCGGAGATAGATTGCTTCTCAATAAAGATTTGACGACATTGGCATTATTGGTAACTTTATTAATGTCATGAACAACTGCTGATGCTGTTGATAACGCAATGGATGTAGGAATTTTACTAGCTGTAATTGTGAGATCGAAGGATTTTTCCAGTGACTTGACAGTGCCGTTGACGGACTTGTTCTTTGAGGATTGAACGATGGCTTTGGTATTATTGTTTGAGACAAGAGAAACAGTTTCGGAAACTTGTGCCACTGCTTTTGGAGACGGAGTCAATCTTGGAACCTGTTTTGGTACAGAGCTTTGCGGTGGATCTGCTGATGGTTTTGCTGATTCTGGTTTATCCGCACATGGTACAGGAGAGGACTTTCTGCTGCTTACGTCACGCTTTCCCTGCTTATTATTTGCCAATGGTTTAAGATTTTCTGACATGTCGCGCTTAGCGGATTTCGCGAGATCTAATATGCGCTTACGAACCTATAATGAGGGACAAGTATTACATATAAAAAATGAAAATAATGATATTTAAGAAAGTGTTATTAATAATGTGGCATAACTTTAGGAGTTGTACTTACAGGCATGAATGGAAGTTCCAAACTCTTTCGAGTGCCATTTTTCTTGCCAGGGCTTTCCGTCAGCTCCTTAATGACTACAACTTCCGTCATATCAGAGTCACCTTGTAAAGAATTTACAGAGAATAAAATTAATTTTATATGCTAAAAGTTCTTTGTTGTGCTACAAAAAACTAAAAAGTACTATAGTTGGGCTCATTATGTATTATTGTTCAATTATTCTACCTGTAGTCGGATAGAGTCCCAAACTTGCTAAGTACAAAAGCTTTGTCGCCGGTTCACGGAGCTCCAATGGTCTCTTGATTAGCTCCACTGTCCTCAATGGGGCATCGGGAATACCCTCTGTTAGACCATAATCAAAATATGCATTATTTTACGCAATTAAAATAAAGCTTTAATCAGAATTTATCAAGAAAAACAATCATTGAGCATTACCTCGACTGCAGCGTCTCATACACATCCTTGTAGAAAATCGGGATGGTTGTGTCGCTGTTGCATTGCTGGCAGTTTTTGATTCCGCAGTGTTGGCCTATTATTACAACAAATTCCATTTATGAAACAGACGTCAACATAAACAAAGTTTCTTTGCAAATGTCTTTCGTGACATGTATTTTTAATTGTTATATGGGGTTACCTCAGTTCGAAAAGTTCGTCGAGGACGATTAACCTTGATACTACTACTTCTCAATATCTTCGTCGAACGAGCAAACAACCTCCGTTTATTCCTCTGTTTTTTCAGCTTGCGAGCAGCAGCTGCTTTTATTCCCAGTTTCGCCATTGAACTGGGTGTTCTTAGTTTTAACGGACTTCCGGTTCCTTTAGCGTTATTGTCAGCAACTTTCTTCGGAGGAGCTGCTGCTTGTTTCATGGATGATTTCTCATCCGTCGATGATGGGGTAATTTCTTTATTTTTCTGTGCAGAAACACCGTTATTGTTGACATTGGGCTTTTCCTCCCGTTTCGGACTCAACTCCTTTTTCTCTTCTTTATTATTTACTTCAGCTGAAGTTTTCTCCTTGGATGATTTTCGAGAACTTTTGTCAAAACCAATCGTTCTTATTCCCATTTATTTGCCGTAGGAATTTTATTTTGAGATTCGGGTGCGCTTGTCACTTGTAAAATTCAGTACAGTTAATCACAGAGAATTGGAGAAAGGCTCAAAAAATGTTTTTTCTGATTTATTTATTTTCTCCACAAAGCAAAAGTTCAACGTAGATTTTATTGATAAAGATTTCCAAATTAGCTAACACAAACGATGAATATGAAACACGCAGTGACGAAAGTGAATAATGTTGTGTGTGTTTTTAAGTTGATATTAAAAGTATACGTTTTTTAAAATTAATTGTCACAAAAAACTATGAAATACTTGCAATAAAACAAATAAATTCATTGATTTCCAAACAAAAACAGTAAAATCAATAACTCAACACTTGAAATTACGTTTGAAAATTTCCCCTATCAAAATTTTAAAAAAACTCAACTTTCACCAAAATAAAGTGCAGCTATTTAATGTACTAGTACAAGAAGGAAGTGCTCGTAACAAAACAACCTCAATGCATTCCAGTCACACACTACTGCCATTGCCATCCTCTCCATCGCATCGCAGGAAAAAGGGGAAGCAGAAAGAAATATTCCTAAAAAACATTCACTTCACTGCCATGTACAATGTAAGGAAGCACTTTGCACAAACACGTTACAGAGTAACGAAACGACAACGTATAGGAACAGGCACTGCAGCACTAAGGATGGTGGATGGACAAAAAAAAGAGAACGAACGGAGTCTCTCTCTTAGGAGAAAGCTGGTCTATACGCTACGCACACGGGCTTTCTGTTTTTTGAGCTGCTTTCTTTGTCAGAGGGAAAAACTCTCGCTTTTTTGCTTTTACACATTTACACACGCTGGGTTGAGCAGGAGCAGAGTCCTATTCTGTTCCATGCTTTTGGCCTAGTCTACTATTTATTCCGCTCCTGCTGCTGCTGTGGTTCACGCACAAACCCAAAAATTCACTCACTCACTTCACTTTCGGAGTAAGTTGAAGCTGCTGCTGCTGTTTCTCTTCCATTGCTAATGCTACTACATAATGTTGCTTTAGTTAATTAGGGCAACTAACTCATTAAAATATTAAAATTTTTCTTGTTGTGTAATAATAATGACATACGTACTACATCTATGCAACGTGCCTTAACATTGGCAATAATATAGATAGTACAACAATAGTGCGACGATAATTTACCTTCGTTAATAATATTAATATTATTCAGGAAGAAGGAAGAGTTTTCATATTATAGTACTAAATATTATTGTGGATGTGGTGAACAACGTAACTTTCCTATCTTTTTTGTATAGAGAGAACATAACGTAAGGTTCGTTATCATCATTATCATCACACAACAACAGACTCATTCACTCCAACAACTCTCTCATTACTCCCTGTCCCCTATAGGTAAGGTAATTCTCATTTGAGTAAGTACATACGTATGATCGAAGAATGAAAAGGGAGAGGAGAGAGTCGAGTGAGTGGTGGTGGAGCAGGGCCTTGCTTTCCATACAGCAATTTTATGCATAGCATCAGATTAGAAAAGGGAATCGAATAGCATCACATAAAACGTATTTTTGCTTCTCTTCTCACTTCTTTCTTACTACCACACCACCATCACATCATCATCAACAGAAACCAAGCAAACCTACAAACAACAACCAGAGAATTGCTGGCATGAAGTACTCACTGATCACTCACTCATGATGGCTTTTTTTAGCTCCTCGCTCGCACACGCAGCAGTGAGACGGCGAACGGATATGGATAGAGAATCATAGAAAGTGCATTTTATTTAGTAGGCCTGTCTCTCTGCTGGTAGAGAGTACTATAACAATGTTCAAGTAGAGAACAGGAAGCAAGCAAGCACAAGGATAAGGAACAGCGAAGCGAGAAGGAAAATGAAAGACTAGAATAGGCAATAAGTACAAGGCAAAAGTTCACCACTAGAAGAACAACAGCTACAGCAAAAATATAGAGAAGGATATTTACGAACGATGAAAGAGGATAAAGGATATACGATGAGATGGTGAGAGAATTTGTGTTGTTAGTAATACAATACATAAAGTTTTACTTGATGATAATATACGTGCGCTTAACTATATGATGATGAAACTGTAGAAGCTGTTGGGTTGAGGGAACCACGCAGATTCACATGGATGGATAGATGGATGGTTAAAGCAAAATGCGAGATGAGAGGAGAAGAGAGTGAGAGGAATAAGGAAAGGAAAGGACGATTTTTGTTGTTGAAGGTAACAACAAACATCTAACAAGCTGAAAGGAGAGAGAGAGAGAGATGGAATAATAATAAAAAAATGAAGCTACTATAGCAGTGTGTTTTATTCACTACATATTCACCCATTTTAACTTACATTCACTTTTTACTTGCATTCACACGCTTAACCCAAATTCCCATATATTAGCCGTGATCAACAGCAGTATCGTCGCAATAATATCAGCGTTATTATTGTTATAAAGGTTTTTACTTGAATTAACACAACAATATACTTAATGATGGCAAATGCTGCTTAATAATAATAGTACTACTACTATGATGGAGTACTATAATAATATTATCTGCTTTTATCTGATTGTGAGTTACCCTTACCACTACCACTACGCAGCAGTATTATAGGTCTTTCTATTCTCTCGATCGCATCTTTTCAACTATAACTTTTGTTTTTAGTCTACGAAGGAAAGTTTTGAGTTGGCAATTGGTAACGCAATGAAATGTAACTGAAAGACTGTTTTTGGTAGTAATTTACGCATTTGAGGATAGAAGCATTATTATATTCCTTTGAAATTATTTATCAATGCCAAGTCAATGTAACTCTCCTCAATGGAAGGACAAAAGTTTTTGTTTCTCTCTTCCTTGAAAAATTCACTCTCTGTAGTATTTGTTTAATTTCATCCACATAATATGTACTATAATCAAAATTCTATGTAGCTATAATACCCAATATAGGCTTTCCGCAAATGCAATATAATAAAAATAAAAGTATAAAATAAACCTAACAGGATTGCTAAATATTACAAACTTTATCCTACATTACAATTGCATATTGCATACCAACGTAGTCTTTACTTACTTTTAGTTTTATTTTTCCACATTGATAGACAGTTTACTGACTACAAAAGTGGAGAGAAGTGAGAGGAAAAGAGCTGTAACAAATGCATTTCATTTTCAACTCGTAACTTCACCTCTTACTTTTCATCCTTACATTTCCCTTTACTATAATATTATCCCCTTTTTCTCTTTGTATACCGTAGTCAATTTTATACTGGTATGGTGGTGGTGATGCTGTTGCTTACTTTTCGTTTCCCTTTTTTGCTGTTTCTAAATTTTGTACTCGCCATCTCAAATTTTCGCCTTTCTAATATTCCTTCTTCTTCAATTCAACTATTTATGACACTTTGCAAGATATAACCAGAAGAATTCAGTATAGTATACAGCAGAGCACACTGTTGCTCCATTTCTCCCGTTCGTTCTTTCTTATCATTATTTGTTCGTTACTTTCGAGTTTCAGTACAAAAACTTCACCTACTTACTTGCTTGCTCTTTCTCTTCAACTGCAGTAAGTGAATGTTATTATATTGAATATTGAATAGTTAGATAATATGTCACTTGTCCTGTATGAGAACGAGAAGAAACCAACTTCTGTAAAGATAATGTTATAAACATGCATAACTCACGGAATAATATGAAAGAGAAGGAAGATAATTTAGCACAAATGCCTGTTACTTTGTTTGAAAGGATAATATAGAACACAGGAGGTACCTGACGGCAACTCATTCGAGACGTCCACATAAAGAAATTTTTTCTCTTGATTTTACTTTTGCCAAATACGAATTATTCTTTTCCTTATTAAAGCTTTTAAAAATTTATAGTACTTAAAGTTATAGTTTATAGTATTTCGTCGTAAATATGTAAAAAGTAAATGTACGTGACAAACTCTAGCGAATATCCACTATTTTGACTTCACTTTCCATTTTCAATTGAATATTTTTGCTATGGGATAAATGATATAATATTAAGTAAATATTTTGCTTTGAGAGAAATAATTTTGCTTACTATTTCATTTTCTCGTGTATATAATTTCGCAGAATTTCTTAGAGTTGCTTATATGTAGCTTGAAATATTCTTGATATATTTAATAAAAAAACAGAGAATGTTAGCATATTAAGTTGAAAAGATGTAAAGAAAATGACAGCGTGAGCACAGACAATTTAGCAAAATAAACTTCCTTTTTACATTTTTCCTTTTCTTCCGGTTTAGCACAAACTTTGAGTGTTGTGCTATATCACTATACTATGTATGCAAGTATTTATTAGTGTATGAATAATGAAAGGTAGTTAGCAAATCGAAATGACTGACTCAAGCAAATTTTACTATTACAGCTACAGTGCAGTGTGGTAGTAAATATTTAAGTGAAAGCTTTCTAAACTTTCAGACCTTTAAAGCAATGCAATGGAGTACGGTACGGATATTCACTATTCTGGTTTGCGTCTATTGTCTATTTTTCTTTCTTGACTTCTCTCTCTGCTCTGTCATACCCACTCATAGCTACGCACTTCATTTTACTTTTGTAAAAGTAAAGTATAGCGTAATGAAAAATATCAAGTATTAAAAAATGATTATATTAATGCAATGCGATGGAAATGGAACAATTACCTGAATTCGAAAGAAACGGATATCACACCAAAGTTTATCAAATAAACTTTTTAGTTTAAATTACCTGTGCCCTTTTTAATACAAGTCTCAGGACTCAGGACTATAGCTGGTTTTTCACTGATGTCTGATTCTGATACATATTATTACTTTCGTTGAGTAAAACAATCACTTTCTAATATCTAGTGCAGTGAGATTTGATTGTTACGATGATGATGCTTATGCATGCATGATGAATGACTGATGACTTTACTGTTTTACTTTTTACTTTACTGTTTTTTTAATGAAGAATGTACTTTTTCTTTGATCAATGCAAGCAATGGGCTTAGCTTACATTATTGCAAAACTATGTCCTTGACTTTGCAAGAGATACAAATATATAATACAAATATTACCAACGTCGGAATAACACTATTACGGTCATGAAATAATGGCAGATATCGCATCGAAAGCATTATAAAAAATACTTTTGAGGCTAACGGAATATGTTGCCCACTTTTAAGGTAAATTGTTTTAACTCCACATTTTACCAATAATATGGCGTTATCAGCTGCTACTTGACTAACGAATCTGTTATGCAATAAAAAATTATAATCCGTAGATGTTGAGTACATTGTCTGAGCATCTTTACCTATTTATCATACTTACAAAATTAATGCCTGGTAAAAGTCTTAAAATATTAAAATCAGAGAATGTGTAAAGACATGCATCAACGTAATTAAGAATAATTAAATCAGATCGGAAATACTCTCCAGTCGTTTTTGGCAATTACAAAATTAATGCCTGGTAAAAGTCTTAAAATATTAAAATCAGAGAATGTGTAAAGACATGCATCAACGTAATTAAGAATAATTAAATCAGATCGGAAATACTCTCCAGTCATTTTTGGCAGAGTAACACAATCAAGAAGTCGTCATTAAAGCATAAAATATAAAAGAAAGCATAGAAAAGTTTATGATGAAATCAAAAATCTTTTCATGAGTTTGACCCCCAAAAATTGCGGATGTATTAAATGTCGCATAAACCCTCACTCCGTCTAGAGTAAATTTCCCCTGTTGCAGCCATTGCCTTGCCACCATGACTTTATATAAACGTACAAGACTAGACTACTCAAAATATTTATTTGTTCAATTCAATTCCTTTCTCTTGCATAATGCATTTACCAACAACGTCTTGCTAAAACGCGTACGTGATCTTAATCTGTTGTACATACTTTAAAGTTTCAACAGTTGAAACTCTTTTCATTTCCCTTAATTCTACTGGATATGAATATGGAAAATAAGTAAGTAGCTTGTCTGTCGCTTGCTCCTCACTGGTGTGGTGTTTCGTCGCATATTATTCAATTCGCTTGTTACCGACACGAACTTTGTCACGCCATGGGATATGGATATAGGATGCAGCTGAACTACTTTATACTTGCTTTCCTCCATGTATTTGTTTTGTATTGTATGGGAATGGGAATCCATCGACTAGAATAATATTCAAGTAATCAGAAACCAAGGTTTTATTTGCTCCTTTTACTCACTTCGTCTCTTTCGCCAGAGATATTTTACTTTTTACTGTGTAGTCTATATTCTGTATATAATGGGTACGCTGCATGGTATACAAGGACCATTTAGTACAGATGGCGGAGATGATGAGGCGATGCGATGCTTTCAACTTCAACCCACCACACCGTTCTCTTCTGCTGCTGGCTTTACAATATTCTTTTATCTCACAGAGAAGAGTTGAAACGAAAGTATTCATGGGAAAGAAAGGCTCAAAGTTTGGAATGGGATGTGTTGGGGAGTTTTTTTGTCG
>JAHZNJ010002403.1:0-11139 GCA_027744475.1 Lepidocyrtus cf. sotoi NNG-2020
CGTATAACAACGACAAGGTCATTTATCACGTATTTAATTTTGATCTTCCGTAATAATTAAAATTAACAAGTAAGTAGATACGCATATTTTTACTTGTTATTAATTATGTCTTTACATAATAAATGAATAAGTTTAATAATACTTTGTATTATTAAAACACAAATTTGCCGCTAGTTACATAAGCATAATTTTAATTTTCAACCCACTTTTGTGGATGAAGTAATAGTGTAAATCTGCCTAATTCATTTAGGTACTAGGTAGCAAAGCAAAGCAGCACTGGAATACCGGAAACATCATCACCCCATTTTATGTTCCGATAACTCATGTAACTCCGCATGAGAGAGAAACCACTTAATTAAGCCCACAGTTGTGGTAAAAATCCACTACAATAAAGAGATTTACTTTTGCCGTTGCTTACGTGCGTATAACAACGACAATGCCATACAATGAAAGAAAGTAGATAAACTCAAAATGGAAAGCAAGTGCTCCACTAGAACGCAATATTGTTAGAAAGATGTTTTGGCTCTTCAATAAAAAACGCTTCTAATTTCGTTTACGCTGTTGAATGAGTGAATTTGTGCGCTTTTCTAGGGATGTATGCACATAACAGGATTGGAACATGTTTAAAAAAGCTACAAAAATTTGGACTTTTACTAACGCAAGCTCAAATTTTAGTCATCGTTGTCGTTAGCGTCATCATCAAAAATTTATGCTCACGCCTTTGGCCACAACGTGGATGCAAAAAATAAAGCCACAGAAAAAGGAGTATGAAATTTTTATTTTTGTCAATCGACAGTATTCACTCCTGGAAAAAAAGTTGATCTAAAACAGGACTTCATGTTTGTAATTTTAAGGGCCACTTCATAGACTGGATTTAGATAAAAAAACGTAGAAGTAGATACTTTTAGACGAAGCTAAGCGAAGCTGAAAAGGTTGGTAATGACATTGAGAAAACTTCCGTTTCACTAGTCAGCTTCATTCCTCGAGAATTCTTAGAGCAAAATGCATGAACCAATAATGCAGGGTAGTAGTAGTCCACACAGAAAGGAGAGCCAAAATCGCAAAAAAGTAACGGACAAAACCTTGTAATTTGCTCAAGAAATTTTGCTCTTGATGTGGTCTTGGATTTCTGGAATAGTTTCACTTCACTTTCTTTGGTTGGTCACCATTTGAAATGTTTCACGCTGACCTAATGTTGGAAGGAGAAAGTTTCAAGGCAACTTTTGTTTACTGAACACTAAATTTCCGTTTCAAGTGGATACTTGCTGGGCCCCTAAATGGTAAATTTATACGAAATTTGTAACATCAAGCAATTAGGTATATATTATTCTACTGCTTATGAATTATTGACATGATTTGTTGTTTATTGTTTAAATACTTTGCTGTTTGATTTGTAGAAAACAAAGCAGGCGCTATAGACATCTTTAATCTACGGTCAATAAACAATAATTATTTGACAGAAAAAGTTGTCGCCACCAATGTGTAGCTAAAATCAGGCAATATATTAATTTAAATGGATGGATACAAATTAAAAGACAGGGTCAACAAAATGCACTTTTACTGTTATTGAATAACAATTTAGCAGGTTTAGAAATGTAGCATTATAATAAATTACATTAAATTAGTATAATATGTTGAGTTGTTGATTAAAGTATGATTTAAAAAAGTTTAAAGTAAAGCGTTTACGAAATTTTCATATTTGCCACGAGCGCCGAGCGTAATGGAGCTATCGCTACTCATTTTTACAGTCAGAGTTTAATAGCAGTATCCATTCATTTTAACAGCACTTTTCTGCCGCTTTGCAAGGAAATTGATGAAACTTTTACTTTCCTCTTCCTAAAATGAATCATTTCGGCTTGCCTACTTATATAAGTATTTAATTTGAATGCTGTGTTTCGTCTATCTCGTTCTTTTCATTAAGTTGGTTTATCAAAAAATATGAAATAAGTTCAAAGCAATGCAGTGCGCCAATTCCGTTTCCTCTTTTGATAACATAGAAATAGAAATACTTGACGCAATGCAATGCTATATTTAGAAAATTTACCAGAATTCAACGTAGCAACACTTCACTTCTAGCTGTCAGAGCAGTAGCAAGCACACACAAACCTGCTCCTCTAAATTAACCTTATTAGTTTCATTCATTCCGTCAGACCTTTATTAAAGCAGCTTTTTTAAAGCTATATCTCTTTTTTTTAACCTGTAATAATTTCTCAACTCCCTTATTTCCTGCCATAATGAAGAATGGAAAAAGAAAAAACGCAAATTTGAATGATTCGGAGGAAGTACCAACTGACTCAAAAAAAAGTAAAAAAAATACAGACAGTGATTTCCAAAAAACGATTCTAGAGCAATTTGCTCAATTTTCAAAAAACCAAACCGATATGATTGACAAGCTAGATAACGTGCAAAGTGAAGTCAAAAAGTGCAGTGAATCTCTAGAAGCAGTTAAACTAGATTTTCAAACGCAAATCGCTGCACAGGAAGAACGCATAGTGACAGTTGAAGAAAATCTTTGTTCAGTCAACACAGACTTATGGCGAATAAAACTAGATCAAGAAAAACTTTATATAGAGATGCACAAACTTACACTTTTTCTTACAAATGTGACAGAAAGCGCCAATGAAACAGAGAACATTACTCTTGAAAGTGCAATTACTGTATTACGTGAAAAATGTAAAGTTGACAGCCCAGGAATATTATCTGCTAAGAGATTAGGCATTAAATCGGATCGTGCAAGGCCAATAAAAATTGATTTTGGTACCTTCGAGTGCAGAAACAAAGCTTTTGCAGCGAGGAAACTTTTACCAAAACCCCTTTTACTGACAGAAGACTTGCCATATGAACTTCGCAATGATCAAAAAGCGTTACTGAAATTAAGATATGAATGCAGAATTGCAAATCCATTAGAGAATCCTCAACCTGAACAGAAGGATGCTCATCACTTCCGACGCGGTTTTTGAAATCTATTTTGGAAATAAAACCGAGAGAAAGCCAAAAAAGTCAGAATTGGAAGCGGTCAAGAAAATTAACGTAGGAAATTCTGGAAACATCCTTCAAAATTCATCCCAATCAACAGTTCAATCACCCCCAATGCAGACTAACCTTGAGAGAAATGGAACTTCGGCATCATCAGCCAACCCAACAACAAATCCAACTACTGTCGTTAGGAAATTCAATCAACATAATCCAAGAATGAATAGCAAACCTGCACCTCACTCATCCATCCCATCTTCTTCTAATCGCCAACGTTTTTTGTACCAAACCGGCAACAACACATTAGGGAAATGAGAAGCACGCTTACCCCAAAAACCACCCCAGACGTAGTAAGTAAGTCAGATAACATTTTAAGTATAGCGCATCTCAATGTACAAAGTATATGGAACAAATTATCTCAAATAAAACTATTATTAGATACAAATAACTACGATATTCTTTGTATAACTGAAAGCTTTGTAAAAGAAAATGAATTTTTACCTCAGTTAGGAAATTATGCTTGTTATAAAACTTCGCCTACAGTAAGAGAAAGAGGTATTGTTATTCTTATTAAATCATGTATCAAGGCGTCAGAAGTAAAATTAAATGAAGAAAATATCTTGTCAAGTAACATAGAGTTTTTGATACTAAAAATTCAGGTATCTTTCAATAAGTCTCAGCTAGTAGCCTGTCTATATCGACATCCCATCTACGAAAAAAATACATTATTCTTTGATTACGAGTTTCTAGAAAATCTTTTTCTCTGTTTAAGTCAATTCAATTTAATTTACACAGTTGTTGGAGATATGAATTTTCGAGGTTCGTATATTAATAAGTTCAACAAAATTATTAATAACTTTGATTGCATTCAACTAATTGACAAACCTACACGTGACAAACAAATTCTTGATTTATGTATAACAAATAATATAAATTCTATAATAGATAGCGATGCAGTTGAAGCTCATATAGCAGATCATAAATTAATTTTTGTAAACTATTTACTTACCAAACCAAAACGAGAAAAAGAAAAAATTACATTTCGTTCCTTAGAAAAAGTAGACGCTAATACTCTTATCAATCATCTGAATCTTAATATCTTTAGTAGTGAGGATATCTCTGCTAAAATCTCTAATCTTTGTGAGAATATTATAAAAGTTTTCGACACATACGCACCATTAAAAACCAAAACTGTACGCAAAAAGGAAAATCTAGTAAGGTTATCAGAAAACACTAAATTACTGATTAGACAGAGGGAACATGCATATAGGGAGCAGTGTAGAATGGGGTCTGTGCTCAGTATGAATGAATATAAAAAAATTAAAAAATCGACGAAAATATCAATTTTGAATGACACGAGAAACCATACTTTGGAGCAAGTAAATAAGTTTGGAATATGGAAAGCTACAAAAAGTCTTAGCCCTATCCAACAGCAGATTAACATTAATTTAGATGTTAATATAATCAACGATTTCTTTATAAACATTGGCACAAGCCTATGTGACAGACGTTGTCTCTCCTCTCAACAAGTTGTAAAACCAGCCTACTTCCCCACTTGCACAACTGCATTTAATTTCACAACAATATCTTATACAGATTTATCCAATGCGTGGAAAAAGATAAAAAATAAAAAATCTAATTCTACTGATACCACTGGCCTCAGCCCGCATATGCTTTCTATTTGTATGAGCTCACTTGATTTTAGATTATATCTGGTCTATCTATTAAATGAAATTATAACTACTGCGAATGTACCTGATGTATTAAAGAAAGCTAAAATAGTTCCTTTACCAAAAAGTAAAAAACCCGTTTCACCTAATGATATACGCCCTATCTCAATTCAACCAATATTACTGAAACTTTTAGAGAAATGTTTGATTACGCAGCTAAATACTTTTATTGAAAACAACAAGTTGTATGGAATAAATCAATTCGGCTTTAGAAAAAATCATTCAACTAGCTTAGCATTACTAAAAATTACAGACTTTATTAAAAATGCGCTAGACAAAAATGAAATCTGCATAGTAGTAGCGTTAGATTTTAAAAAATGCTATGATTTAATATCTCGAGAACTTGTAATTGAGAAACTAAAATGGTACAATATCAATACAAGCCTACTTGAATCATTGTTAACAAATCGATCACAATTTGTATCATTAAACAACAGCTTTTCTGATTCTAAAAATACGTGTCTCGGATTACCCCAAGGAAGCTCAGTATCAAATATCCTGTTTTGTATTATGGTTGCAGATTTACCACTATTAATTAAAAACTCTTTAACTATAATGTTCGCAGACGATACTACTTTACTTATAAGTGGCTCAGTTAATAACATTCAAGAGAAAATTGTAGAATTAAATAATGATCTGGGTGCTATTACTACATGGTTACAGAAAAATCGTTTGCTGATAAACACAGACAAAACTAATTATATGGTGTGTAAAAATAAAACAATTGACCTTCAATGTAATCTTAAATTATGTAATGTTGATTTAAAAAAACTCGATCTATTAAAATATTAGGAATAACAATTGATGAGAACTTAAGTTGGGACGACCATTACCAAAATATTTCAATAAAATGTACAGCCGCTCTAAATAAAATTCGTAGTATGAAGGCTTTCTTAGATATGAATTAAAAAAAAATTATTGCAACTGCGAGCGTCTTACCAATAATAAATTATGCATGTTCAGTGTGGTTTTCGGGTAAAAATACACATATCAAACGAATTGACAAAATATATAAGCTCATTGCAAGGTTTATTTTAAATAAAACAAATATAGAAAGTGTAACGGATAGTATGACGTCTGATTTAAAAATGTTAAATAGTAAATGGAAATATAAGTTTGAATGTGCAAAATTTGGCTATAAAATTATAAATAATGAATGTCCTGATTTGTTTTTAGGTATACTTGATAATGTGAGCACAATGGATAAAGCCACAAGAAATAAAAAATACTACTTCCCTGTAAATTTTAATCAAACTAAATATGCTGAAAATACATTTGTTTATAATACTATGAAAATTTGGCTTGATCTTCCTGTAAAAATGAAATGTTTACCATTTAAAAAGTTTAAAGAAGAATGTATCAAATTGTATCTAGAAGAGCAAAAGAATGAATTACCTAACCCAGAGATGAACGTTTGTAATTTATCGTGCATTGACTCTGGTTTTTAAGCTTATTAAGTTTTATATTTGAAATGTATGACAATCATGAGACAACCTTGTATAATTATATCTCAAAAATAATTTGAACTTTTGTTTGTATTTTAACTTCATGTATGTAATTGTTAAAATTGAAAAATCTCCTGTGGTAGAACTCCCTTGCCCAAGGTCACCACTTGTATAAGTAAATAAATAAATAAATAAATAGGTTTACTTCCAACAAACTGAAGACAAAACGTTGTGCAACAAATAGCGATAAAGTAATTATTTGTTGCCCACATACTTCCATTTAAATGGTTTCATGCTTCAAAAAACCTTTTCCGTGTAATTTTGTTTGATTAAATTATGAAAGAAATAATTACACATGCATTATGTTCAAATTGACTTCATTGCACAAAGCATTGTAATTTAACAACCTACAAAATTTTATTATCTAACGGTGGGAATGTTCCGTACTTTTCTGATGTGAATAAAATGGAGTTATTTACTTCTTTTATTCGATTTCGATTTTCTATTCTTAACTTTAGCTTTCTAGTCAAATCTAGTAGGATAGTCTGATTTATTTATTTCTGAAAGGAGAAAGGGATTTATTTGCTTTTCTCAGACGTAGCATGGTTTGAAGGAAGATGAAGAGAGGATGATAATGACAAAAAAGGATGACAATGACTTAAACTTATCAAGTTATCAATAATACCTACGACTACACGATATGCGTTGGGATATTATCAATAAAAACCAACCATTGACATATCATGAAGCAAAAGTTCTGACTCTGATCCTCTTAACTGACTGAAATAGAAATGAGAAGCTTTACAAAGGTGATTACTGTTTACGCAGATTATTTGTAATCTTTTATACTGTGAGAAAAGCAAAAAAATGCAATTATTTGAAAAGTTAGATGGTTACGTATAGAGAGAGGAAATGAAGCTTTCCTTCCGTTCGTTTTTATCAGCAGTAAGTCAATATTCATCAGAAATTGAGCAAAGTATAAAAATACAATTTTTTGTTTGAATGAAAACGAATGCAAAAAAACGAAGAAATCTATATTTTCTCAATTTCCGCTGCAAAGCAGAATATGAGAATATGAGATCAACGCAAAAGGATCTCCAAAGGTCGAGTCAAAACTAAATTATGGCGTGTTTGAACTAATGTTTGATTCGTTTGATTTATGGGTAAAATGTTTTCAAAATGTTATTGTCAAAAATTGCAAAAGCAGGAAGAGCGTTTTTGATTTAGCTGATTTCCTGTTTGTACAGACAACAAAATATTTTGTTCTAGAACAAAACACCAATAAAAGCTTTCTTCTGATATTATTACTATCTTATGAAACTAAAAATCGTTTAATGAATAGAATCACTCACAGCATTCAATTCAAGCAATATCAAATACGATTACAGGAAATTGGTAATTGAAGGCTTTTAACCGTCTATTATGCGTCATATATTTAGGTACCTATTAAGTTTTTGAAGTAATGGAGATGCTCACCTCAGATTCAGATGCTTACGATTTACAATACAAATGTGCTTCCCTTGAAATTCAATTCACCTTGAAATTCAATTCTTTGTAAAATTCAACGAGCACAAAGGCTCATTTACCCATTTACGTAACTCAACTAATTAATAGGGCTCTCACAAAAAGGAAAACTGGTGGCCTTTTAATAATTGTATAATGCAAAATATTACTCTAACTAAACTCCGCGAACAGAATAAGTCTTAACTAAACTAAACTATACGTTGCTTTTGCTTAAGAAGAAATGGACTTTGGAAGAAAGAAATCGTCCTTTTAAATAATTACGTACACGAGGAAAAAGGAACTTTGCTCCAACACGGAACAAAATCAACAAAGAAAACATCTAGAAACAAAACCGTACAACAAGACGAACACTTGTATTTAATTACCACAAAGTAGGGTTTTTAATTCAATAATTTCATAAAAATGGATGCTTTTATGCCTTTCATTATTGCCTTTCATGGCAAGAGGACCGGGCAAAATAAAGTACTCGTAAGACGCAAGTTCTTTGATTTTTAAGTAAAAAATAACACACGTGTGTATATAATTGTATTTCGCAAGTGATTCTCTTTAATCAATTCTTGTTTTAAATCAAATTTGAAAGTTCACGAAAGTACTAAAACAGCAATTAGGCAACGGTTGTAGTAAACTAATGTAAAAAATATTGTGTGCAGTAAAACACCAAATCGTATTAAATTTTTTTATATGCTTTTGATTCAGCAGTTCAAAAATATTATATTCAGCAGCCTACGCAATCGTCTCATCATTTGAGCTTTCTTTCTCATAACAATTGGTTGAATGTAATGCAGTAGGTTAATATTACGTTACGTTACAGCTTCTAGAGTCGAATGATAAGTAAGCTTCTTTCATTTTTTTGCTTTCTCTGGGATATGATATGATATGATCTAGATCTGCTGAGAAAATAATCACTTCTGTAAAGCTTCTTTCTAGATAAGAGGATGCCGATGATTTGCGTCATGTCACATAATACTTGAGCATTTCGGGGATCATTTCGCAAATCAAAAATCATATAGAAATATTGCACATTTCTGTGTAAGTAAGTAAGTCATCGTCTGTCATCCGATTCTGTCATTATTATCACAAATATTTCACTTTCTATAACTCTCCAGATTATTCTCCGACTGTGAGAAGAGTAACCAAATCCTTTTGTAATCAAACCATGTCGCGATAATCGTATTATCGAATGGTGTAGACTTGACTTATAACTTGACGTGGAACGTGGAAAGAGAAATATGTAACTTGATTTTATTTGGCAGAGGATTCCAATTCTAATTCTCAGCAAATCATTATTTCCTGCTCGAATAAATGTTTATCCTTTTTTCCTAGAAAAATTTAAAGGAAGGCTTTAGCTGTTGATGAAATGTCACAGCAAAGTCTCGGCTTTTTTCTAGGTTAACCCGCTTCTGCTGAATTTTCTTTGATGTACGAATATGCGTAAATGTGGTTTTTATTTGTGTATAATATATGGTTCGTTCAAAGAATTCAGAAGTATCTTAAGCTCATTTACTTATGCTTTAAAATAGTTCTCAGGATTGAATTAAGAAAAGAGCATTTCAAATTTTTGGTGACATTTCGCATTGCAAATTTTTACGTTTCTTTACGATGTGCAATTTAGAATCATTTAGAATAGTAGAATAGTGAATTCATGCATATAAGTCAATGAGTAAGACCAAAGAGGAGGCAACTTTGAAACGTGATTGACGAAGAGAGTAATATCATAACGAGATTGATATAATCAATTTCTCGCTATCTAGTTCACTGCTTTGTAAACTTTTTATTCGCGTATTTGTATTGTTCAAGATAAATTGAATTTTAGATAAATGACTTGCCAGCGGTTCCCTTTCCGATTAAAAATTATATTAAAATTTCTTGTTTCTGCAACATCAAAAGATACATCTAGTACGGTATAACTGTTCAGAAAAAAACGTTGCTGTCTAAATCATAGTCAGAATAAAAACCTAGAAATTTTGGAAGGTCGAAGATAGTTATCATGGCCATCTAGAATTCGTTATTTATTATCTACAAAAAAATTGTGCAGTGTCCATCATCATGAGCTTTAAAAGACGGCGACAGTTTATTTGCTCATATACGGTTGTAATTTTATGAAGTAGATTTGTCGTTTATTTCGCATCCTGTAACATTGCTTGTTAATATACTCGTGTAATTTTGCACGAACAATATTTTGTAAGCGAGTTTTATCAAAATTGTTAGCTAAAAAATTTATTCTTTCACCAAATACTATTGATGTGCCTATTTTCCTTTGAAATGGAATGAAGCAAAACTTTTTATCAGGCAAACCAAATTTGCCGAAAATATGCAGAACAGGAAACTCCCAGGAAGAAGTAGAAATGTTTCTAACAGGAAAAAGAAAGTTAACTTCGAATTTGCTGACTATAAAGTGGCATTATGATTATGTTAGGATAAATCAAATTCGAATGCAAACGGCGATGAAAGTTTTGTTTGTAATTGTAACTGTCTTAGTAGGAGATGAGAGAGCAATAAAAAACAGTTCATTTTACTTTAATAATAAGAAAGTTTGGAAGTTATTAGATTTTTAACCATATTACATTTTTCCAATTTACTGATAACTTTATCATGAAGTGTGTACATATTAGATAAAGGAAAGCCTATTAAAGCCTATAAGTATTCCTATATTTATTGTGTACAAGGACCAAGAATTGTTGGCAGCAACGTTGCACTCGGAATCTATTTTCATTTCAATAAGCAAGTGCTATAAGTTGCAAATCAAATTATCAACTGTATTAAGTATCAACTGTTAAAATAGATTCCAATAACTTCTTAAATTATCAAAATTGTTAAATAAAATGCATTTTATTTTAAATAAAAACAAAATGCAATTGTAAACAATAATTTGTACACGGGTGTATTATTTCTACTCCTAAAAAGCGGAATTGTATTAATTTAGTCCTAGTCAAGTCTTTCACTCGGAGTCTGTTTAACAGCAAATTATTAATATTAAAGCAGTTTCTCAATGTATACTGCACCATGAACGAATTTAACTTTATTATGCTACCGAAAATAGCAAGGCATCTGATATTCGTCATATATTATTAACCTGTTAAATTTATGAATGCCTTGCATAATATTCAACCTTTTGGTTTTGAAATATGTAATAATTTTAATAGAGATATTTCCAATTTTTAAGCAGTGCAAAAGCTGGGAATAAGAAGTTAGTTATTCGTAATGATGATGACGCAAAGGCAATCTTTTCTGCGGAATGAAAATATACAATGGCGATTTTCAACACGGAAACTATCCTGGTTGAACATAAACTTAGGAAGGTGACCTACTAACCCAAGCAAAATGTAAGTAAACAAAAGTTGCCTTGAAACCTTCACTTCCCAATCCCAATATTTGACCACAGTGAAATATTCGAAATGTTGACCAACCAACGAGCGCAACTGAAACAAAAAAATTGGGTTTCCATTTTTACCCGTAACCTTTTGCAA
>JAHZNJ010002404.1:0-11764 GCA_027744475.1 Lepidocyrtus cf. sotoi NNG-2020
TAATTGTTGTGCTTTGTGTGTACATATATACGAATTTGTTAATTAATCGGTGTGTAGCAATTGCAGAAGCAATTGTAAAAACATTAATAAATAAAAACAGTAACTTACCATTCAATAACAAAAAGGATTATTGAAATGGCTTAAACTTTGTGCTTTTCTTGAGTTTTTTTACAAAGTCAGGCTTTGTCACTAAAATTATAAATAAAGTAAGGTAAAACACTATCGAATTAGCAAAATCTATCGTACGTTTTTTATAAGATTTGCAAGAATTTATTTAGCATCGTAATACAAGAATTTTTTTGATGAATCAGTGAAACAAAAACGAATTGCAATTTGCAATGAGTGTTCGAAAGGAGCAGACCATTTCATATTGACGGAGCACCAAGTACGTGACAACATGCATAAAAATAAAATAATCGCATTTCAGCTCTGAAATGCGATGGCCCAGATTGCAAGACAAACTTTAAGGCAACTGCAAAGGAGGTGGACTGTGCCTCGGGCTACTGTGAGAAGATAACGGATGGGGATAAGCTAAAGATGCAGTGTAGTTCGGAGGCGAAGGACGGAGAATGCATCAAAAATGAGTCCCCCGATGGCTGCTTCACCTTCAGTGAGGAGAACAAAGAAAAACTGACGAATTGTACAGGTGCTGCTGATGTTGATGCGACCGCTGGGAAGAAGGAAGTCAAAATATGCTCATGTGATTCAGACCTTTGTATTCAGATCTTAATTGCTTACTCAATTCCAAACATTTTTTCGATTTTACCAGTGTAACTCATTCCGCTCCAAGAGAAATATATGAATTCTACATTCGATTCTCATAATGAGAGAGTAAGGTCTGCAGACTGTAAACTAGAGAGTTAAGAAAGTAGCAGAAAAGACATTTTTCTGGATCTATTCTCTTCTAATTTAAATTACTTTTATCCTTAAAACGGAATAACGGAAGGAAAGCAGAAGTGTAAAGCGGGATATTATGGGAATTGGTTGAAAATTGAAAAAATGCATACCAAACAACGACACTAATTTTATCTATTGAAACTTTTTGTACTAATTAAGTATAGATGGTCGAATTTCCGCTACTAATTCAAGTTAGTTTTGTTAATTCATAACATGATGTCAGTCATTTTTAAGAATAACAAAATGAGCAAAAAAGAAAAACCGAAGAATTGAGAAGTTGAAGCGGATAGGGGGAAGAAGAAGTTAGGGAGGATAAGAAAAGATATGCTCATTTTTTTCTGTTTTGTTATTTGCCCATGAAATGCGTATCAAATTTGTATTTTACTAAAAATCTAAGCTTAAATTATAGAGGTGAACTGAATTAGAAAAATGCAAGAATTGTACTCGTCGAAACAAGCGCAATCTTAATTAGATTCTTTTCATACCCCTTCATTAAAATTTGTACTTTACAGATCACAGATGTAAGTTTAATTCGCTTGTAAGTTGAAAACAAAGGCACCTCATAACGTCTTCATACTTCTTTACTTACTCGTAGTACTTTTATAAGCTTGCTCTCAGTTTGGGGAAGTCAATTTAAAACTGCGGAAAAAATTATTTAGATGACTGAAAATAAAATACATAGGTACAATTCCTTTCTAGTTACAAAGATCAAAACTGATCAGCGCATCTTCGGTTCATTTATGTTCAACCTAACTAAAACAAAATCTACTGTGCATGTAGATTTTAGAATGATACGCAGACATCCAGCAGCATTTTATTATGTCAATGAAATTATGATACAGAGCAAACTTTGCATTATTCGCACTCGTTGACTGTTTGCTTAATTGTTTAAAAAATCTGTTTAAAACAATAAATTCAAACACAGAAAACATTCATATGATATGATGTACGGTTGGCATTTATTGAAAACTTGTTTGCAGATTAAACAAAAAGCAGGTGTAAAATGAAAATCATCTTTGACATTCTTTTGCTTCCTTCTAATTTCTCCAATCTTTATTGCAGCTTTCCCATTATTTTTATTTAGTATTGCCTGGCGTATACAGGCTAACACAGCGCACCATATAATGATCTATGTATTCTAAGTTAGGTAATTGAAGATTAAAACTCAAATCCTTTACCGTTTAATAATAACATTTAACAAATTGCAAATAGTACAACAATCTTTTGTAACCGTCGGGAATAGTGCATTATAGTTAATTTTAAATCGTAGGATTTCACACCAGCGTTCATCTAAAGATTCCATCTCCAACTATGCAATTTCATTTTTCTTAAGTAGTTTTTTTGAAAATTCCTAAATTTCTCCAAACAATTCACTAATCCTGAATAATTTTCCTGTTTTTAAACAGTAGTTTTTTTATTTTTCTCATCGCCAGAGAGAAAGTAAAACTTACCTCACACGAAAAGTGGATGTCTCACCGTACACTTTAAAAAGTATAACGATTTTGTCTATAAAAATATTCTTTTTTAAAAACTTTTTCATTGCCCGGTTTTATAAAGCTGCTCAATATTCTGGGAGAAAGGAAACCTCGCAACGAAGACTTAAATTTTTTGTATTCCTCTTTGTGTTGGGATTACTGCTCATTGCTCATGATTCATGATCATTTATTTGCTTATGCGGAACTCTAATTAAATGCATAGGTATGCCTGGATATATTTTTTGCATAACTGTAATTATGTGGTAATTGGTAATGATGAAGAAGAAAATGTTAACCAAAAAAATCGAGATAGTTGTTAATTGTTTATTAATTTTTAAATAAATGATGAAGAAGAAAATGTTAACCAAAAAAATCGAGATAGTTGTTAATTGTTTATTAATTTTAAAATACAGCACATCAGTTTGTATGCTCTATCCTTTAGTCATTTTAGTCTAAAAAATATTGTTACCGAATTTAAGGAAAGGAAATTACGGAAAGGGGAAAGTACTAAATATTTGTATATGCAATTAAATTTTCTATCAATTTAACTATTTTACTAATCAAAATTAGTTAGTCAGACAATCTATCCTGTACTTGTTTTAAATAACATCAAATCAAATCTTTTAGACGTGAAGTTAGTTCATCCCACAAAAAGTCTAAAGTATGCGGCAAATACGACCCCATCGATCTTCAAGAAAATAGATAGATGCAGTAGAAAACTGCCAACTACATGTGTGTACATCGGTTGAAAAACTCATTTGGTATGATTTTATTCCAAAACTAATTATTACAACATTTTTATGATCAATTAACTTCAGATAATGATGTATTTGGGTTTTTAGCGAGATTTTTAAAAACTGGCGATAGCATCGTTACCGAAAATCAAAAATTGGGGTAGACTGACGAGACAATCTTACAAAAATGTTTGCTGAAAAGTCAAAATCTTTTGGGATTCCATTATTATTTCCCATTACAAAATTTTTCCCGAAACCACGGCAGTCTTTGCTCCGTCAATTGAGAAATCAGATTAGAAATAAATCAAAACAGGAAGTAGAGTTTTTCTTTCATCTTCCCCTCCACAACTTTATTAAGCGGGTCAGCACTCATGATTAGCTTTATCGTTAATGGCCGGAGTGCATTCTGAAGAAGGATGCTTTCGAACTCCACGTCAATGTTAAATAATAAATGAAGACAAATAAATAAGAAAACATGTTGATGGTGAATGGGACGCAAATTTATAATTTTCCTTTTACCTTGCTTTCGCCAGTGATCCTCTCCTACAAAGAAAAAATATCGGAACTGAGCTCGAATTAGTTCTGAAGTGATCCCAAAACCAATCTTTTTGCACAGCGACGAACCATCTTCTACAACCTATACGAAACTTAAACAGGAAATTGCATTGGATGACAAGGAAAACGCAGTAAATATGTGTTCAGATTGATTCTCCTTAAGCTGTGAGAGGAACGCTGTCATATTTTATTTCCGTCTTGTCCGCTTGTCATATTTTATGCAGCTCATCTGAGCATTAGCGCTATTACATACAACATTCTTATCATTATTATGGCTGCTCTGCGTTTTATTATTAGAAATTGGAAAAAGTAGCTAAAAGTAAAGTTGTGAAATATCTGTCTGTCTGTATTCTGTATCTTTTGATTAAATATGATGAAATGAAAAATGGTGATTGATGAGATGGCTATTGGCTGTTGTAGAAAAAATGTATCAGAAACAAATTAAATAAAGTACGCAAAAAAATCCTCATCTCATCTCTTAATCTCTTCTTTCATCATTTTTTACTTCATTGCTTGTCAAGAGAAAGAAAAGTCATTGAAAATTAACTTCCTTCCTGTCACTGTCTATTTTATATTGCTTATCTGTCAAGAACAAGCAAAAGCAAACAGGTAAGTGTGCCTTATTTTGCAGCAAATATAAATATGCTAGCATGAGGAAGTTTGTTTATTATTTGAGAAAACTTTTAACGAAAGTGGAAAATGTTATGTTTTAAGAAGTTTGCAATTTGCAGCCATTTTTTTCAACACTTCATCTAAATTGTATTTATCGACACATTTCTAAAATATATTTTAAGTGAGACCGTTATAAAACAATGAAGTAATAAAATACCAATTAAATCTAGTACTGAATCTGATGCGATACAACAACCACCAAATTACCTAACGCCTAGGAAAATGTAATAAAAAGGATATTCTTTACATCGATGTATTTAAAAACATCAAAAAATTTTTGTTGCAATTTTTGCAATCTCAATCCAAAAGGGTTTTACCGAAGATGATGACTAAGGCAATGAATGACGATGAGAGCAAAAATGGGATACGACGACAAAACGCAAGAATTTGTCAACAAACTTAAAACTTAAAACTACAAACAAACCTCAAAACAATTAGTGCTTGTGCTTAAAAGTAAAGTGGAATGAAAGGAAGTGTATAATATTTTGTAACGATTCAAGATGAAAATTTAAGATTATGATGATGATGAGTGATGATGAGAATGACTTATTATGTGACGACGCTGCTGCTGCTGTTGCTGCAACTCAATTCAATTCAAGTCATGCAACGAAAACGAAAACAAGTAACGATGCGATCGCGCTGCTGTGAGCTGTTGCGCTGTGAGTTGTAGTATTAACGGTGCATTTTAAAAATATTATTTCTAGTTTTTAAAAGTGTGAGGTGGTGAGAAGGGCGAGGCTCCTTTTCCATTTCAGCTTCAGCCTTTTTTGTCACTTCCGTCGCTTGACCTCAAATTCTGCTATTTAGGGTAGGGGTAGGCTCATTCATCAATATCATCGTCACAGCAGAAGAAGAAAATGAAGTGGAGAGGAAGAGGATGTAAGTAAATTTGAATATAAAGCTCTTGTATGTGCGTTAATGCGTTCTTATTCTTATTCTTCTCATATATTAGTTAGTAATAATGCAAAATAGTATATAAATTGCATAATATAAGAATTTGAATTTTTTTACCTTTGTCATATTTGTTTTGCTGGTGATGATGATTCACACGAACAACACTTCTTGGAATTTGAATATTTTGAATACCTAAATTCATAAACAAAACACTTTCCCTCTCCTTCCGCTTAAATAACCAACAAAAGCGGATCTAACAACCTAATAGGATTCATTCATGTCAGCTCATTTTCATCTTACGCGTACGTCTTTTTACAAATCGAAACCCTTTGCATTTATTTGCACTGCACACTTAAAAATCCTTTTTTAAAGTCCATTTTACACATAAAACAAAATTCATTTAAGGAGTAAACTTAACTCTTAAAATGGTTTAGTCGTTAATTCCTCCTCTTCTGGAGTGGAAGAGTATTTTTTAAAAATTATTTAATGTTTTAAGCCTTTTCCCGACAAATGGGGTAATTAGAGAATAAGACAGAAATGGGTTTAATTTTAATTTTTAAATTACTATCATTAGCTAAGTCAATTACTACGGCTGGACTGTTACTGTTACTTTTGTCCTTCTTAACTTTAATTGATTTATTCAGAGGAGGTTGTAATGTCTCAGCGTTTACTCCGACAGTGACAGCAATTAAGACTTATCAAAATCAAATACAAAATCAAGGTCGTATTCTTTCTTACTCGCCAACGTCATCATCCAATAAAAGCCAAATATTTTCTCAAACGATCTCACCGTTACACTTATCCTCATCCCCTTCGTCATTAGTTACCAAGAGGAGGGATAATCCGGGCAAAACCGGAAATGTAATTTTCACGGACAGTGACCCATATGCATTCACACAAAGTCCAATTAGTTCGGAATGGGGCAAAAAGAGAAAGAAATCGCTGAGCGATCATCATCATCTGCAGCAGCAGAAGAATTCCATTTACGATGAAGAAAATCAAAGCCTTTTAGTAAATCATAGACTGGAACAGGAAGAGAGACCTTATTCTTCTTCAGTTTTGGAAAGCGTAACTTCCGCTGCTGCGGTTGCTGCTGTTTCTGCCTCTCCAGAAGTAACAGAAGGTTTTTTAAGGAACGATTTGAAGTATTCTGATGACAACAGTCACAATAGGGTTCATGAAGCGATAACTGCTGCTTCAGCTGGAGGTCATGGAAGATCTTATCAACATGGATGGGCTTCAAATCCAGGTTCTTGTCTGTTCTCCTGCTCGAATGGGAATGCTTTTGGAGGGGGATTTGGAGGAATTGGAGGAGGTCTTTCCTGTTGTCAGTTGAATTACGTTCAATGCTGCCCCAATCCAAATCAAGAAACTTTGAATTTCAAAAATCTTCATCATGGGAGGGGGCATTTGTTAGGGGGATTAGGAGGGTTAGGGGAGGAGATGGTGCTGGTGGCATTCTTGGGAAACGGGGCTATGGCTGGGGACCGGCGGTTCCATTTAATCCGCCTCCAATTATAAGGCAACCGAATAAGCTTTGTCTGAATAATCATATTCCAGCGATTCCTTATCATCATCATCATCATCACCAGCCACAGCCTTACCCTCTTCCTTATCCAATTATTGGTGGGGGAGGATGGAGTGGCGGTGGCGGTTTTAAAGGTGGAGGTGGCTCAATAATTCATAAAGGGATCGAGTCAATCAAAAGCGGGATAAGTAATATAGGCCATATCTTCAAAGATGTGGGGGGAGTCGTTGCGGGAGGAGTTGGGGGAGGGGGATGGGGCTGGAATAATAACGGGGCTGCGGGATACTATTTTCATCGGAGGTCGGCAACAGTTGATCCTTCTGCTGCTGCTGCAGAAGAGAAATTACTTTATTCGCCGAAGAAGAAAAACATTATTTTTGGGGGGAAGAGGAAGAAGAGAAGCGTTGTTGAAGCTGAAGCACAAGGGAAGTCGTTTGATTTGCATAGCCATCTACAACCTTGTCCATCCCCAGTGGGGTATGGGTGGTCAGGGCTGCCTCCAAGACCACAAAGTGTTGGGCTGGGAAGCTTAATTGGGTGGGGAAGACCCGGAAATTATATCCAAGGGGTAGGTGGTGGCTTAGGAACTTATGGCTATGGATATGGTGGTGGTGGGTGGCAGCAGCAGCAGCAATACTACCCACCGAGAATTCCTCCAGGAGCGTCAGGGTGGGTCGGAGCTACTAAAGGGGTAGGGCAGCATCATCATGGATCGTTTTGCAAATGGGATTATCAATGTCCAGGTAACTTTTAAGCATATAAAAGCAGCCAAGTTAGGAAAATCTATTATCAGTTAACTTAAAAATAAAATTATTTTATTCCAATTGTCGTTACAGGGAGCCAAAAATGTTGCAAAGGTGTGTGTCAGAATACCCCATATTTATGAAAATTATGCAATTGAATGTGCAACTACTAAACAATTTGTGATTCAAGAGAATCATTGTCAATTAATAAAATAAAGAAAAAAAAACAATAAAATCTTACTTTGCTAGTGACTTTTTTAAAGAAAATTAAAAATTACAGAAATAAGGACATCATTACAGAGCATCATAAAATTAAAAGACACAATCAAAGTCACATCTCACATCATCATCAGCAATTACTATACGTTTTCCCCTCAGTCATTATAGAATCTTCTGTCTGTCTGCATGCATATTATTATTTTAGTTATTTTTTAAATTATTATTATTACAGATAGTTCTAATTCCTCTACTTCCTCTCCTCAATTAAAATCAGGGAACCCAGTTTACGAAAAAAAACAGTAAAAAAACTCAAAATTCATAAAAAAAACATTCAAACAAACTCATTCATTCATTCATTCAAGTACAAAAAATTTACAATGCGTGAAAATGCATCCATTCCATCAAAATTTACCTGATACTAAAATATTTAGCTAAATCTTCCTGGATGCATTCAATAATAGATTCAATCTAAACGGTTGTGTTGCGTATGTAGATCTGTCTGTGTTGTAGAATCTGAAAAGCTACAGCAGAGAAGCAACAAAGCGATTTGCGATTTTAGTATTTCTTTATGCACTTTTGCGCAAAAAAATGTTTATGTGTTGTGTTGTGTTTGTGTAGTGTAGATAGAGCAGCGTAGAAATCTACACGTAGAAAATACAACACCACAAACAAGACCAACATGCATTCATGCATGTGATGATGTGAGCAAGACAGAGCCAAAAAAAAGTATTTTTTGAAGGAAGGAGACCGGCTGATGTGATGATGAGAAGATGGATAAAAAAAGAGTTGAAACATGAAATGAATCGCTATTTTGCTATTGCGTAGAAATATGACTTTGCTACAAAGTTGCCGATTGTTGTTGTTCTGCAGAAGAAGTTCGAAATTACCAACAGCTTCTTTGGGAAGGTCATTTAGTGTGAAAGGTTATCAAAATCATCATCATCATAACCGTCAAAGGGATTTAATAAACCGTTTTGGTTTTTTTGGTGGTTCTTTTTCGTCGTTGTCTTATCGAAACATGACAAGTTCAAGTGAAGTAGAGAAGGCTCAGGCAGCCAAAGGGGGAGAATACGAGGAGGAAACAATTTTTAGTAAGATTGTCGATAAGAAGATCCCAGCAACTATAATTTTCGAGGATGATTTGGCATTGGCCTTCAGGGACGTGAATCCTCAGGCACCCACCCATTTCCTGGTGATTCCGAAGAAAAGGATTTCCATGTTGAGTAAGGCCGCTGATGAAGACTCTAATTTGCTGGGGCATTTGTTAACTGTTGCGAAGAAAACGGCTGCTCAGGAAGGTATTTAAGATATTTAAGAAATAAATCTTTAAAAATTGAAATTGATAAATGCTTTTGAGAAATTAAAATATTAATTTAAAATGTCAAAAGAAATAGATTATTTTGTTGTGAATAATTTTTGAGCAATGAGCGATTATGATGGAATGATTTATTTTTTTAAAAAAATATTTATTTCGCTAATTGAAGGTCTTGCTGAGGATGGATACCGTGTGGTGATAAACAATGGCGCAAATGGAGCCCAATCCGTATACCATCTTCACATCCATGTCTTCGGTGGACGGCAAATGGGATGGCCACCAGGCTAAAACAGGATTTCTTTCTACTGTCAACTAACTGTGCCGTGCCGGCTGAAGAAGGAATTCCTTGTCAACTAATTATCAATATCATCTCTTCTTAATTATAATTATCTTTCAACAATAATTAATTCCACCATAATTATAAAATTATTATTATTCTACCAAAACCAACTTTTTGAATTTGAAGTTGGAAGGTTTAGTATTTTAGTCCTTAAAAATATGTACTGAATTTAGTCAGATTGTGTTTTTGTCTGTTTGGTATGTTGATAGTAATTTCTATTAAATATTATTGATTTATTACTTTCACTTTGTAATTAAAATTAACTGTACATTTGTTTTTCTTCATGTTGTATGGGAAATAAATTAGAACCAAAACCTATGCACTTTACTTTAGTAGTAGAAAATATTTTTTAAAAATACGAATTAGTTTTTTATAATCTCTTCATTCCTTATATTTTTTTCTACATCTGTCTCATCTTCATTGTCATCATCATCATCATCAGTATTAACATTACATTGCATTACCGTCCCAACTCCGATTAATGAGCTAAACAATTAAATAATTAATTAAGAATTAGGTGCATCGGTGCATGTTTGTACTTACTTTATACATTTTTCCAGTATGGTTCCATAAATAAAGTTTTTCGTAAAATCAAAATCAAAGTCATGAAAGTCTTCCTCTAATGGCTCAGTTTTTATTCAAACGGCAGCAGTCTCTTTTTTAATAAAAGAATGCTTAAATTTAAACAGTAGCAACAAAAATTACATCACTGAACAATAGAAAATGAATCGTTGATCTCAGATTCACAAATTCAAACCAAAAGCAATATAACAATGTGATAATCTGGAAGGCATTAATTACGTTACGTAAATAAAGGTAGCATAGAATCTATTCGCCTGTCCAAAATGCCTGATTTTACTACATATTATTATACACAATTAATAATTAATTAATTAGTTGTACCTATTTAGATTTAGAAACAGAAAACGCAGTAACAGTAAGTAAATAAAGTATTACATAATCATTTAATCTAAATTCAATCCTTTTTCTTGTCGTGTTACAGTAATTTTTAACTACTTTCATAAGGCAAACATTAAACATTCACAAAATATCCTAAATTCAAGCCATTTAATTTAATTACTTACATTTTATGACGGTAATAGAAAGTAGAGCATAGATAAGGATAAGTAAACTGAAGACACTTAATAATTCGAAAACATCTTTTTTCTGTATTAAATTACTTATTACACGTTATTACAAAATGTTCTATATAATAATTATAGTTATAAATGCTATAATTAGTATTCTATTACAACAGAAACAGAAAAAAGAGTACATCTAATACATTAATTAATATTACATATTAGAGAATATTATTATTTATTTTATATTTAATTTTACATAATTTGTAATTTAAGAAGATAATTTAAATATATCTATCACTGTTCACTGTACAAAATGGCTTTTAAGAAGATTAATTTGATATTAATCCAAGATAATCATCCATAAGGGTCCCAATAGCGAACTGTAAAGCAAAAAAAGTACATCAATACTAATAGTAAATTAAAAAATGATTGACTTAGACTTTTAAATAGTTTAGTCTATTTATAAGTACATATATTAAAATTGTAATAATGAAGTTTTAACCAATTTTAATTTAAAAACTTACAATTCCAGTTGCATCAACCCTAGTCCCGACAATTTTTAGTCTAATTTCATCATCCTGTTTAATTACCATGTCTTCGTCCTTCGATTTGTAACAGACTGGAGTAGTTGTAGCATCGAATTCCATCTCAGCAGGAATGGACTACAAAAATTAAAAATAATTCACAATGATTACTTACTGAGCACTACAATAATACACATTTCGTTTCGACAAAACATTTAATTGCGTTGCTCTTAATTTTAATTTTCTTATCCAAAGAAAGGGAAAGAAAAACAAATTAATTAACTAAATTAACTTTAAAACTCTAAATTCCAAATCGTATACAATTTTAAAATGCATGTTTTTACATAAAAACCACCAAAAAATTAAGTAAAAACGATATAATTTATAATTAATTACGTGATAAAACATTTTAAAATCTCTCTCCGGTTTGTCAGACCGGTGGTGGTGGTAATAAAAGATTCGAACAATTAAATATTCACTATTCACTTCACTTTTTTCTTCCTTCTTTGTTAGATTTCTTGTTATTTTTACTATTTAATCAAGCACACCAATGACTAGTTAATTTATAAATTGTAAATTAATATCCCATCCCAAAATTAAAAACATTTTAATTAATTTAATAATAGTAATTAAATTAGTCTGCTGCTGATGACCGACTGCATGATGAGATTAAGATTACTTTTACACTCAAAAAGGTGATTCTGTTCTGTTTCTTTCTATTCCTTTCTTCCTTTCAAGACCAAAAAATACAACCAAAACAGCAAACCAAAAAGTTATTTGCCG
>JAHZNJ010002405.1:0-22575 GCA_027744475.1 Lepidocyrtus cf. sotoi NNG-2020
GCCCAGGCATCCGCTCAACAACAGCAACAATCCAGAATGGTAGTTACGCGTTACCCCTCAGCCCCCGTTTCAGCAATAGAATCTACCCGGAAACACGTGTCATTTGATAACTCTACGCTTGCTAGATCCATCACTGCCAGTTCCTTTGATGAGCATAAGATGAAAAAAGCGATGAATATTGTTAGTGAACAACAACAACAACAACAACAGCAGCAGCAACAACAACAAACTGCCTCCCAATCTAGGCGAGTTTATCATGCAATGGGAAGCAGCATGAATATAAGTCAGGAAAGGTTACTTTTGGATTCAGGAAGGAAAACTCCGGAACAAGGGGCGGTTATTGGAGTAGTTGGTAAGCCCGAATCTAAAATTCAATTTTATTTTTGCATATCAATTTTTATAAGCATTTTTTTGTTTTCGTTTTAGGCCCATCCTTATCATCAAGCCAGCCAATCCACCTTCAACAACAACCTCAACCCGGCACTGCCGCTGCCGCTCTCCAACAACAGCCCGCAATGTATTATCAACAACAACTTCCTCCTCAAACTTTACTCCAACATCAGTTGGATTACCTCCAACAAAAGAAACCTTTGCTGGGGACTACCAGCACTAGTTCCATCAACTCGAGTTTAATGAAGACTCAGTCAACGCAGACAGAGACCTTTATTGTGAGAGCTTCAGGGCCACCAAGTTACTTAAGCTTGAGTCCTAGGACCAGTTATAAAGTATGTAATCGGCAGTTGGTAAGTTTGACAATTTCCGTGTGAATGAGGAATGATGGATTATGGATTAAATATGAATGAAAAAAAACTAATGACTAAAACAGTCCTCTTAAGTGAATTGGTAGTCACCAACTCGCCAGTTTTAATATTGTTTATCTTTTCTTTTTTACTCGTCAAGGTCCGAATGGTTTCCCAAGGAGCACAAACCAATGGCTACCTCTTAGACTCTATGCTCAAAGAGCTCTCGTCAAAATTCTCAAAATCCATCCACGAGATCAACGTCCGAGACGTCCAAACTGACCCAATAGTTCCAGCACAGCCGCCACTACCTCCAGATGAGCCTTTAGTGGATCCCCCTCTAGAACCCCCACGAGCAATAGACCTTCTAGATCTAACTAATGAAGAAGAGTTTCATGAAAACGTGATACTTGGTCTGTACTCCCACACAGGCCGACATCATCATCCACCCCATCATCAGAAATCTTTGGAGCACGAGACAATGTCCAGTTCTAGTGGGAGCTACTCCGTATTTTTAGATGAGCAACAACAGGCGCTGATGGGAGAACCTGGTGGTGGGAGTGCGTTTAACATGCTCGTAATGAAAAGAATTTTAAACGAAAGTCCAAGTCGAGCCAGTCTCCCAAGTCCTAGTCACGCTACCATTCTCAGACCACCCGAAGGGTTTCGAGATAGTAGCTCCAGCGTGTTAATCGATGAATTTGGAGGGGCAGTAGCTGACATGAGAGGAATCCCAATGACAGAGGAGGACTTAATTTATGGAAGTGGAAGGGTAGAGGATGATGGTACTGGAGGAATCTTACTCTCACAGAAACAGTTACACTCACATCATCATAGGAAAAAGCGACCGAGTGTGAGAGCAAAAAGTGAGGAGAGGGCGGTAATGAGTGATGTTGAAGGAGGAATGGGTAAACGAGGAGGACATCATGCCACGAGAAGCAGTAGGGATTCTCCAATGACTAAAACCGATGCAGCTACTCAAAGCAGCATAAGCTTACATGCTAGTCTGCATGATTTGACAACGATTGATGATGATGACTCGGGTAAAACTTGAAACCTCAGCATTTCATCTATGAAAGGAATCATTGTTTTTCTAAAGTTTATTAATTATGTGATTTTGTGATAACTAAACAGGGATTTATATGGAACCATACACATCTGGAATTTGGGTTTATATCGGAGAAAACGAAGAAATTCAAGTATGGAAGGGTAACACCAGTGGAATGACCTGTTATACTGGATCAACCCCGTCGGCAGGTCATGAACCACTCACAAGAACCAGTTCAGGAGAATCTACGTTAAGCGAGAGAGAATTTTATAAGAAATTCACTGCGCTGACGCATAGGATGGTGCATAGAAAAGCTAGCGGGGAGATCTATAGGAGGCTGAGGGATAATACTTTAGGTATGAATAAAAATTAATGCCAATTCAAATCCAGTTCGGAAATGATTGGATTGGCTAAAAAATATTTTGATTCACACATTTTAGAAATCAACAAACGAGTTTCATTATCCCGCTCGGAGGGCGGAGAGTTTGGTTTTCGAATCCATGGGTCTAGGCCAGTCGTAGTCTCAGCCGTTGAACCAAACACCCCCGCGGAGGATTCTGGCCTAGAAGTTGGCGACGTTATCATGAGTATCAATGGAGTCAGTGTCCTAGATTCTAGTCATTCGGATGTTGTGAGAATAGCGAAACACGACGTCCTGGAGATGGAATTGGCAAGAACAGCAGATATCATCAGTAACGTTGCTGTCAGAGATGATGTGATCTTTAGGGGAGACCTGTGGAGGTTTAAAGGACATTATTTCGTTGTTGAAGAAGATGATGGCGTGGGTGGAGGTGGGACTTCAGGTATCGAAAGTGGTGATAGTGGAGGGGAAGATAGTGGTTCAAGAAGGAAAGGTGTTAAGAGGTTGGAGATGTGGGTGAAAAGGTAATTCAATGAGAACCAAATTAAATTATACTAAATGACTATTTGTAATTTCAGTAAATTCTGTCAGAATTTTGCAGTTTATAATTAACATTAACTCATTTTACAGACATTTCATCCTTCGAACAGACTATTGCTTGTACTATTACAAGATTCAGGCCCCATCAGGTCCTAATCAACCGTTACCTCCAGCATCCAGCTACTTCCCACCGTTGGGAGTAATTCCTCTTTCTCACGCACACGCATTTCTTACCCAACCAACAGACGAAATCATACTTTTACATGGAGGTGGAGCTCAGCCACAGCCTCAAATTGCCCCACAACCGGGCACATTGTCACCTTCTTCAACAAGCTCCTCCACACCGTCGGTGCTGTATCCCTTCGAACTACATCGAACTTCAATTGTTAGAGCGGAGCCGAGAGTTAGTGAATTGATTTTAGGTTGTGAAAGCCGTGATGAACGGAATGAATGGGTGGAAGTACTTGATCAAACGATTAGACAAGCTGTACAAGATGATAAGTGGGTAGGAATCAGCGGACGCTATGTTATGGGACCGCCTGACTGTATAATAATGCCAGATTGCTCTGGGGTGCTAAATAAACTCGGAAGAAGGTTTAAGACTTGGAGTAAGCGTTATTGTGTACTAAAAGATGCGTGTTTGTATGTTTATTTGAATGGAGAGGAGCAGGTAAAATATTAATTAAAATAAATTACATACATTTTTACATAATCTACAAAAAGTAAAACATTTAACGAATTTGTAACTTTTTAATTACATTTCAGACTGCATTAGGAGCAGCACACCTACACGGCTACCGGGTTCAAACCGTATCGAGCCTTGCAGTTGGTGGAAAAAAGCATGCGTTCGAACTTATTCCACCAACACCCACGTCGGGAGTTCTTATGAGACATTACTACCTCGCAACTGATTCTGAGCATGATCGAAAAAGGTATGGTAATTTTTAATATCGAAACTCAGAAGTATCGAGTCGAAAACTATTGTATTGCAATCACTTCATGAACTCGTTTCTTTTTATTTGCACGTTTTTCAGATGGCTCGCTGCGCTGGAATACTCAATCGATAGATGGATTAATATAGGCGAGAAGACAACCATAAATGTCACAGCGACTGCTACTGCCCCTTCCTCATCATCATCAACGACGGGAACTGTACCACCCATTCTGAAACAACAATCATCTACTTAACGACAAACATCATCTTGTAATCGAACAAAAATATCATTGTGCTAATAAAAAACTAAACATAAAAGTAAAAACGAGAATGTTTTATAGTTAATTATAAGTTTTACCCTTTTTTATTAAACAAATAATAATACTGATTATTATAAAGTGGGTAATAAAAAGAGAATATTACTGAAAACGGTTAATTTAAAAAAACTGAAAACTTTTGTACGAAAACCTGTGAAAAATATCGCAAAAAACTAAAAACTATTTACAAAAAAACAAGATACAAAATAATAACGCAGCAATATTGTAAACTTTTTATAAGAAAAATGTCTTTTGTATACAAAAGCAAAATGAAACAGGAGGTAAATTATGATTAATTATATAAAGAATCTTAAATGAACAGGACTAAAATGATATGATTGAATTGAATATTGACATTGATGTGCTAAGTCTTGATTTTGATGTTAGAGAAAGCGTTTTACAAATCTAGTCATTTAAGAGAAAAAACCTGAACCCTTTCTTTTGTATGATCCCCTTCTTTCTAATCATTACAATCTTATATAGACAAATCGATAGTTAATTATAATTACTAAGCGCTCGTGTTTTAAGCATGTTCCCTTTATTCCTATTTTCTCTTGCATTTGACATTTAAAAAATTAGTGCATGCATCGCATAATATGACTGTTACTCTTGTTCAATTTGCACAAAACACAAACAAAACACAACAAAATAAAGCTTTTATGAATCACACGGTTATGGATTCTTCTCTTCTTCTTATGCTATGCTATGAAAAAAGTTTCTTGACAAAAACTTCTTAAATGTGGGTTATCATTAAATTATTTTTACGTGTTGCATTAATTAATTAGCTGTGGTAGGATTATACAAATTATCTACCATTATAAATTGCGTAATTTTGAATTGTAACATTTAAATTTAAAAGAAACTGTTTTAATTTCTTTTTTAAAAAATAATGAAGAGACGAGATCTGTGTCTGGTTAAGAAATGTGAAATGACCTATCTACTATTTACATAGATCGGAACGAGTACTTCTATATATCAGCTACTATAATTATATAAAAGGGAAACCTGATGAGCTAAAATTTATTAATAAATATGAAAAGATGTTTTCAACGGAGTAAGAAACTGAAAAAATAATTTTTAATAATTTATTCCATCATTAAATCTTGTACCAAAGCTCATTTCATTCGCAATTTCGCAATCACTTTCCCCATCAATTTCAATACCATAGTCATTCCGCTCAGTCAGTCTAGTCAGAGTCAATGACTATAGCTATGCTATGAGACATGCAACATTGCGAAGCCCACCACCGAATGAGAAAGCTGAAAGAGAGCAAAAAAGCAACAAAGACTTTTTTTCATTCATAAAAACCCAAGTGAGCGTCTTGTTGTTTGCTTTTGAACTACCGTAAAAGTAAATGCACTTTGCCCAAGCACACCCTTCAATACGTAAAAATAAAGCCCACTGTGCCCCAAATCTCCAGCGCACATCCCAAAACCCAAATTTCCTTTAGCTAAATTCAGTATTATACAAAAGTACAATTACAAATACACTCTTCTGTGCTGTGCAAAAAGATAGACTAACCAAGATTTGTACATATTTGCAAAGTCACAAGTCACAAGTAAACAAAACAAGTCTTTCGCTTTTCCTCTCATTTTTCCAGCGCAGTGAGAGCTTTATAACGGCAGCAGCAGCAGAAAGACTAAACCACTAAACCTGCTGAGCTGTGAGCTGGAGAGGAGAGTATCAAAAAAGAAGGAAAAACTGCTGTTATAAAATATACACACAAAATACAAACAAAACACCAACAAAACACATACTCTCGTCGTCTTTTACAAGGAAAAATACCATCAAGCCAGCAAGCACACATCGCAATTTTCTTCTGTTTTTCACAAAATCGCAATTTCCCATCTCCATTCTCCTCATAATAATACGATCATCATCATCATCCTGTCATATGTATGTAGTAATGTACATGTACACAGAGAAAAATTCTGCTGCTGCTGGAGAAAGGAAAGGAGCTTTTTGGCTTCTTCTTCGGTAACATCCGTCACAACAAACTTCTCTACCGAACCAACAACATAACACGACATCATCCGATTTTGACACTGGAGGATATACAATAATAAAAAATACTATCTATTTTCTATCCATATTTTCTCCAGAGCCAGCCACCACGGGAGAAATCGTGTACGTAGTTTAGTGGTGAATGAGATAAAACCTTTTTCTGCTGATTCCGTAGGTGTTTTTGTGGAGGAGTTGTAAATGGAGGAAAAGTTTCAGCTTTAGAGGTGGAATAGTGGAATATGGAATGAAATGAGTGAAAGAAGAAGAAGCGAAACGAAAGGGATATAAAAAAGCAACAGAAAGAATTCTGAGATATCGACCAAAAAATATTAAAAGTTGGTGAAGGAAAGAGGAAAGGAAGAGCCAGGCAGAGTGAGCCATCCACACGGCACCACGGAGGACGGACGGACGGAAAAAGGCCCATATGTACACACATGCGTGTATAAGACAAAAAATTTAATCCTTTTCATGTTGCTCTTCTCCTCAGCTCAAGCTCGACAACAAAGCTCCTCCAAACTCTTCTTTCTCTTAGAACGGCAACTGCTGGAGAAAAACTACTATGTTTTCGAGCCAGAGAAAGTATCCTGTAGAGTAGGGGATTCCTCCAACAACAAAGAAGAAAGGAGGAGGAATATTATATAGTGAGAAAAAAGGACACATTACACATAGTCATAAGTAACACGGAGGGAGAACAACAACAACAAGTTCGGATAATAAACAGAGAGTGAGAGAGAGAAAGAAGAAAGAAAGAACGGAGAGTAGAGGGTGAGAGGAAGAGAGAGTTGAAGGTCGTCGAAAAAAGGAATTTTTTGCTTTCTTTCTTTCTTTCTCTTCTCAGAACTAAGAACTGAGCTGTGTGTGAGAGGAGAGAAAAGTGAAAGAGGAACAAGTTTGGATGGTTTTTGTAATAACACAACACACAAGTCACACTACTCGTCGTTCGTTCACTGGTTGGTTAAGTCGTAGTTGTATTTTTTATACTGTTTTCTTTGGAGAAATAAATTGGTTTGGCGGAGGAATAATAACAAAAGGGAAAAGAAAAAAGTAGGAGGAGGGATTAGGAAAAGGGATATGATTCATATGGAAAAAAGAGATTGATTTGTTCTATAGAGAAACATAATAGTAATAATAATGTGTGCAAAATAGATTTAGATTAAATTAACTGGTTTACTCTGTGTGTAGTCGATGGAATTATAAGGCTGTAGTCATTTTTCTTCTTGGAAAAAGAAATTAAGAGATTTTTGTCCACTTTTGTAGTGTTTTATAGGATAGGATAGGGTTTATATACAGAGAGAAAGAAAGACGGAGTATAAAATATTTTGATGTTATTCTTTCACAACTTCTAAATTGGATGAGTTAATGGGTTAAATTGGAGATCAAAGGTGTAATTAAATTATAGAGAAAAGGAAAAAAAGGAAGTTGTATTGTAGGTAGAAAGAGAAAAGTGCATTGGTGGTAGATAGGGGAAGGGGAGAAATAATAAGAAAAAATATGTGAAGAAATACAAGGAAAGGAAAAACAGTGAGTTTTGATGAGAGAGAGAGTGAAACTAAAATAAGTCATGTCATTCACGTTTAATAAGGAGACGAGGAGAAGTCTCCGAGAGCGGATACGTGATGGTATTAATTTAATTCCTGGGGCGAGTACGGTGGTTCAGGCTCCTGGGAATATCCTGAATAGTGCTACGGGTGTAGTTATTGGAGAGAAACGAGGGTAAGGAAAATAGAATTTAAAATTCATAATTAACAGTATTTTGAGAAAATATATGCAAAATAAGCATCAATTGTATAAATCAATCAATCTCATGAAAAAAAATATTTCATTTTTTATATATCTAGTGCTCAGCAACAACCACAGCAAAAGTCCCACTCTGTGGATGCATCGTCGTCACTACTCCATCTACAAGAACCAAGTGGAGGGGCAGCAAGTATTATTTCAAAATCGGAACAATCAGTAGTAACAGCCTCGACAACATCATCATCATCATATTCACCAGCTTTGCTTCAACCAATTTCGCCAAGTTACTTAACCGCTGATAATAGTGGAGGAGGTGGGGAAGGAGGAGATGGGAGTAGAAGTGAAAGCGTCAGCTCTTGCTCATCAAGCACTAGCAGTTCACCTAGTAAATACAGGACGTATGTCGTCAAGCCTAATGATACGGTCACTAGCATCGCAGCTAGTTTTGATTGTACTCCGAGTGAACTGATGAGAGTTAATCGGTTAATAACGGCAAGGTAAAAGCTAAAAAATACAATGACAATTTCTATTGTACCAGAATAAGATTTCCAAACTTTCATTGTATTGTATAGTTTAACAAAGTTACTAACGATTGAATGTTTATCTTATCTTTGCAGAGTTCTATTCCCAGGCCAAGTTTTGAAAATTCCAAACAAACCAAAAACAAATCAACAATCACAACAAAATCCAAACATAACATGTCAGCAACAACAATCATCACAAAATATATCAAGTCAGCTTCACGACCCAGCAACAGCAAATATTATCGAATCTATTACCTACGCACAACGTAAGATTATCGTGCCGATTGAATACATTGTTGGGGCTAGTATTTGGTCTGATATTTGTGGAATGCGTGTAAGAGGGAAAGAGGCTTTTGTGCCACCAGGTCCTCGGCCTGTATTATGGGGAGAGGAGCCAAAGGATAATAAAATTGAAGAAGATAAAGGAAGTGGTGATGGTGATAATAAAATAGACGAGAAAGTGGGGAAGGTTGATGAGGAAAAAGAGAAAGAAGTAGAAACTCCCAAGGCAGAGGACGAGAAAAAAGAAATCGAAGAAGAAAGTAAAGAAAATGCCGAGGAAACAGTCACATCACGTAAAACTTCTACACCTCCAGTAACAGCAACACCTCCTCCATCCCCTTCTAAACTTCAACAAGTTACAGAGCATCCACTAAAAGAAAGTGATTCTTCTGGCGCTTCAAGTGATAAACCAGAGGAAAATAGTACGCCTGTCGTATCCACTTGGTACTTTTGTCTTACGATAGGAAGGCCTAAACCTGGGGAGAGTGGTGGGGCTGCTGGTGCTGATATGATTAAAAGCAGTAGAAGAGCTCCGTTTTGTGTTACTTACGGTCAGAAAAATATAGTCAGACCTGAGTTTTGGTTCAGCGTTCAAAAGGAGCAGGTCATTAGCTCATACTGTACTAAATACAAATACATTACATTTTAAGGGTTTTAAATCAAAAATGAAACCAACTGTTTTTTATCAATTTTCATTATTTTCAAATAGGTTCCTGAATTGTTCAAGTATTGGATGTTTTGGTGGCCGAATATTTACGGCGAAGTTGATTTGAAGGTATGTAAAAGTAAATCAAATGGTATAACAAACTTTATGCCCATATGCCCATCAATTAAATGGCCCTTCTGAGTTAGTTATGAACTAATGAATCCTTGCTGTAACTATTTTTTACAGGCAATATCCGATAGAGGTTACGACCCTATAGACTGGGATAACCTTAGCGTACTCCCAGATTCTAGCAATAACGCTGGTGGTGCAGGTGGAGGTAGTGGAGCTGGAACCCGTAATGCAAGGAATAGCAATGGAGAAGAAGGGAATGGAGAGGAGCAGTCCATGGCTCAGGAACTTAATGAGCTCACAAAAGAGTCATGGGAGGTAAGACGAAATCTTTTGTAACTCTTCACACTTTTACTCTTTCCAAATATCTTTCGTTTGTAAAATATTATGGAAAACAAGAAAACTCAGTTTTTTTCTTTTAGTATTGCAAGCATATAAACGGTATCTCAAAAAATTAAGAAAAACGAAAGAGTGAGGGACCGATAGGCTCATTCATTTAGTTATAAGTTTTCAGTTCGTATTTTATTATTTAGTCCCAACAACAGATTTTGATTGAATTGATTTTGTTTCTTGAGTCGGTAGTAGTAATTCTAGAAATTAATACTATTCAATTCCATAACTTACTTCTAAAATGAAATCTTTCATTTTCTCACAAACCTAATGAAACGAACAAAAAACTACTAAAAAATATCAGATGCTGAAGCAACCCTATGCAAAGCTTTCATCGTTTATAACGACGCGAGGGAGTTCAATAATGAAATCCTCAAGTCATTCCTCTCAATCTTCGGTGAGCGACGGGATGGGGGCTCTTGGTGGTCATCATTCCCATCACTCTCATCATTCTTCACACGGTCATGGTGGTCACCAGTCAACCTCCTCCGGCCTTTTCAACTCTCACCATTTCAGTATTACTAACCCGATGAACAGTTTCTTTTTCGAGAGCTTCTCGAACATTTCTCCGAATCATTCCGTTTTTGATGACACTGATGATGATGATGATGAGTTTGGGAGTTTTGAACAGGTTTGTGGATTATAATAACAAAAAAAACAGAAACAAAACAAAAAATTATAAGAAGAACTAAAAAAGGAGTAAAAGTAGAAATAATAACAACATTGTAGTTTAATTAATTATTATTGTGTGGCGGCTCAGCAGCATTTTAATTACCTTAATAATAATTTTATTAATCTCTGTAAAAAGTAATTTAATTAATAGCCAAATAGCAAAAACCCTATTTACTTTTTTACAAATAGAGAATGAAACCTTTAATTGATATGTCTCTGCTCTGCTGCTACTCATTCCATTATTTTCTTTTAGATAGCTTTCCTCCTTTAAACACAAAAAATTAAACTAAAAAACGTAAAACAAAATCCACACATTTCCATATCTAAAATATCCGTATCGTATTTTAATTTAACCTCAGTATCTCTCAGTCACAAATAATAAAATCCTTCCACTCCACATGTGCTTTAGTTTTCTGCACAAGCGCATTCAATTTCAAATCTGTATATTTCTTTTAGATTTAATCGATATAAATCACCGTTTGTGTATCAAAATGTAATCAAAGTGTGAACAATCTATTAACTAAAAATTAACTTATTTATTATCTGTGAATCACAAAGATTTTTGTCCTCTCTCTTCTTTATGTTGTCTTGTAACAGTAGTTGACAGTTGACATAAAATTAGTTTATACTACAAAATTTTAGTTAATTCATTAATTAGACATGATAAAATTTTATGGCATTTTAGCAATAAACATCATACTAAACAAACCGTAATTACCGTAGTTGATGATCCACAATAACATAAAAAGTAATACTTGTGTATGTGTAAGTATGTAAGTAAAGTGCGTGAATAATACTTTTTGCATTATTATAAGTATTATATTATATATAACTATTACGTTACCCCTTTTCATCATCACTGTTATCCCAGTTTGATTTCAAAATCTTTGAGATCGATTATTCTTGATTATTGATTGATATTGGTTTAAACATTATTACAAGTTCCACACCACCACCACCACCGCCGCACGTACGTATATAAAATATAATTACGAGTAAATTATTGAGTAATTTATAACGTATAAACGCTGCTACTGCTCTGTAGTAACATTATGTAAAAACTGAAGTGAGAGAAAAGCTTTCTATAAAATCATAATATATTATTATTATTATCTATCACCCCCTTTTTATTTCGACTTTATGTTTTTTGCGAAGAAGGACCGTGATATATATATTTCAGTTGTAAAATTGTAAATCTCTGTGCATTATTGGTTGAACTCGTGTCTGTTCTTATGATTTTACTTGTGAATAATTTGTTTTGTTTAAAAAACTTTAGTTTGCGTCCGTTTTTATGTGTAAAAACCCTGCATAAAAATGATTTTGTGGTAGTAGAATATAATAATTTCTCTGCATTATTGCATTGCGTAGTAAAAGGTAGTTGAGAACTTTTTGTGGTAAAAACTTTTATAAATCCCTGTGCGTTTTTTAAGTTAAGTACGAGATTTATTACACATATCAGTCAGAAATGATTGATTATTATTATTTTAGAAAAAAGAGTTGATTATGTACTTGCTTTTCGTTTTTTCAATGCTCAATAATATTAATTCGATTGAATGTCTTTATTTGTCATGTACATTACAGGTGGTCACAAATGAAGAGCTGAGGAATTTATTGGCGATGGGAGGGGAAGAAATGATGGCTATTAACCTACCAGACCTGATAGGGGGCAAGTCAGAAATTTTAGAGGAGGAGGATATGAGAAATATCGCGAGGCATTTAACCGCCAGGGCTGAAGGGTAAAGTTGTTAAAAGAATTGTGAAACGATGAATGTATACATTATAAATTTAAGAACTTGCATTTGATAATATAAATGGTGTCTCAATGTATTTAGTTATCCGTGGACATTAATTTTCTCATCTTCCCGCGACGGTTTCTCACTAAACTCGCTCTACAGACGGAATAGTCTAATGCAAGAGGATTCCCCAGTGATGATGATTGTCCAGGACACGAATTCCCGTGTTTTTGGTGCTCTAGTCAGTTGCTCTCTTCACACCAGTGACAGCTTTTATGGGACTGGACAGTCCTGGTTATGTAAGTGCTTGAAAATTTTCATGGTTAATATTACCTATTAACTAGCAATGCAAAATGTTTATAATACTGTTTAATTGTCATTCTCATTGTTAATGACTGAACAGGCACTCTACGGCCTGAGTTCAACGTGTACAAGTGGACTGGAGAGAATTTGTTCTTTGTCAAAGGCAATCTTGATGGTTTTTGGATAGGGGCTGGAGAGTAAGTTTTAGTTTAGTTTTAGTTACTCAATCAATTCCAGATTAACGAAAAGTTGTAATCAAACGCCAAATTAACGAATTTTTTTCTTTTCCAGTGGGAAGTTTGGATTATATGTTGACGGAGATTTAAATTGCGGCCGTACAGATACCTGCCAAACTTACGGAAACGCCCCGTTAACAGAACCTCAGGATTTTATAATCAAAACTTTAGAATGCTGGGCATTTGGAAATTATGTGCTTAGCGGTAATGATCTGATCGCAACGGCCGAAGCATGCAAATAGAATCAAGAAATTAGCTTAACGTGTAGTATCAAAATATATACATATTATTATATTTGTAGCGAAACTCTACATTATTATATTATATATACCTTGTCATAGACAAGCAAAAAGCTAAAAATGCGAAATTTTTTATTTAGAGCAAACAAGAAAACCGTGCTTAGGTAAATAAATAAATAAATATACATACTTAAACGTAATAACTCTGCAGAAATATTTCTTCTGCCGATCTCAATAAATAACAGAAAGGAAATTCTTGGGTTTTTGTTGTTTTGTCAATCCAAAACACGGTCATAAAAATGATTATAAAATAATAATAATATAAACACCTATGATAATGATAAACAATGAAACAAATTGTATTTTCTATACGTAAAAATGAGCCCTCTCTCTACCTAAATACCTCTACGTCGTCGTCTCTCTGTCTTTTAGCAACATAATACGTGAAATGGTATATTTGTAAAAAAAAACTGAAGAAGAAAAAAATATTATTATGATGCGCGCGCTATACATTCTATATTATATAAAACAAAACCATCGTCGTTGTCGCTGTAGTAGAGTAAAACAAAAAGAAATCTATAATTAATCCCTTTTTTGTTTAAAGAATCAAATTATATAAAACGAACCAATCCGTTAATTTGTTTTTGATACAAAAATATATGGTGGTGATATGGGACCTTGCTATATAAAAAATCTAAATTAACTTTGCACTTATTCCTTTTATTCTGGTTTTTGTTTACTTATGTTTTCGATTTATTCTTATTCTTCTTCACACGAAAAATATTATAAATATCTCAGGGTAATCAAAAGATTCGCTTGATGTTTATTATTTATATAATTTTCTCGTTTTCTTTGACAAAAAAAACTGCTTATACAAAAACCGTTCGGGCTAAAAATAAAATAATTGTAGAAGACTTTTCGCTTATAATTCTTAAATATTATTTATTGTTTGTTATTAATTATTATTATTTATTATGGTCGTAAAAATTGGTTTTTTCTTCTGCGAGAGAACCTTATCCATTGATTCATTCATTCCTTAATCTTCTTGTGTGTAGGGCATTTATTAGAGAGACTGATAAGAAATAATTTCTTTGTTTCTTGCCTCTTGTGTATTTTTTATTAAATTGTTATTTAGTCTAAGAAGATAAACGATGAATTCCTCATCACATCCGCAAAACAATATTAACAAAACAAAACAACAAAATGTAGAGATGTAAAAATGAAATAAATAATTAAATAAATGGGAAATACATAACTATTATTCTTATGTAATACGAAAGAAATACGTAGGAGAATTATATAATACAGAAATATACTTGAATGATGATGATGGTGCTACATAAATATATATTTATATATGTAAAAATGCTATAAATATACATATAAGAAGAAAGAATCCGTATAATTATTTGGTGTAGAACGCCATAAAATGATACAGAAAAGTAATAATAAATTCTAAATGCCTCTCAATCTCTCGTCGTCGATTTTGTGGCGGTATGTGTATAAATTGCTATATTAGATTGTGTCGTGTGTGGCTGGCACTACTGCGCAGTAGTACACTTAAAATTGCTGAACGGAGAAAGTTGTTGGGGATGTTTGTGATGGACGTGGAGAGAGAACGTTGAAACGAAATAATTCTTGCCACGCAAAAACAAATCTTGATCTTCGTTAGAAAATAAATGAATTTTTTAACGCACAGATTTTCAGAGGCGTTAAAAAACTAATTATAAGTAAATAAATTATAAGAATATGAGTCTTCCAAAAAAATTTTAATGAAAGAGGCTAAAAACGCGATTGGAGGTAGGTGAGGTCAAAAGGTAAAGTGAAAGCTTCAAGGAATGGTATTTATGTAATTGGTATTTGGTTGATTATAGAATGTTAATGAAATGAGGAGGTGGAGGGAAAGGAAATGAGAAGGAGTAAGAAATATTTATTGTAGTAAAAATCGATTTATTGTATGCTGCTGATGAAGATGAGTCGCTCGCAAGTCAGTGTAGTAAAGATGCTAAAATACATGAGGGATGAGAGAAAAGGGGGAAGGGGGAGAGTGAGGGGGTGGAATGCAAAAGTAATAAATAATTATGAATAATAATAATAATGCAACAACAAACAATTTCATGTAATTTGTAAATCGGAAAGGTTTAATTAAACAAGCAAAAAAGGGTGACGTGAAAACAAATACGAAAATTGTGTGCGTGTGTGGCGGAGTGTTCTTTTTGGATGGAAATAATAAAATACGTATATACATGCTATATAGAAACAGAAAACTGAAATAAGTCCATAGTTTTTTAATTGATTCAATGCTAAAAATCTCATACAACTATGACTATGTAAATGGGTTGTCAAGCACACATTTACGTAAATAGACTCCGTCTCCTAGTAATCATCATAATCATCATTGACGCATTTGTAAAGCTGGCTTCATTTAAATACTCAAAATCAGTTTTTTGGATCTGCTGAATCAATATGAACGGGGTGATATAAAAATTTCTGATAGCATTCCAATCTACGTTAAAATTAAAAGTTCTTCAGCTCTATCTATTAAGCAAATGCCCCGAAAATGCCGATGATAAATCCAGAAGAAGCTATCAAAGATGGTTTCAAAAGAATATCACGAAGAGGAAGGGCTGGACTACCCAGGCCAGGAGACTGTATCGAGCCATGGAATAACGAAGAACAAGTAGTTGAAAATCTCCTTCAGTCGAATGAACTGCAGTTGGGTCCACCTTCTTCAAATGAAAGAGAACCGGCACCACAACAGCAAAATGATCAGATTGAAACAATTATGCTCCGAAAAGGTTCCACTGGATCAGCCACTTTAACTTTTCAATCGTCAGAGTCCGTGGACAGCCGTGGAGGGGATTCCTTGTTGTCTGAAGAAACCTCCGTTGAAATCATTGACGAAGATTTTCCTGACAAGTTGGATGGAGGAGCTAATAATGCTAATGGCAATAATATAAGTATGAAACAGGGACAAGACGAGGACGACCTCTCGGGAGTAACTGACATGGACACAGAATCACTGGAACTTTCCGTTGATGGAGACAATGAAAACGAGAAGGGTAATAGGAGGATGGGAAGGAGGCGTCGAATTATGAAGAAAAGATGTAGAACAGGGAACGATAGACGGAAATCTTCATGGGTAAGAACAACCTGCAGCTGCATGATAAAAAATTAAAGGAAGATCTTTCTTTAAAAAAATTGTTTTACAAAAATATACGTGCTTTCGTTACAGATTCCGTGTACGTGCCCACAGTACAAAGTGTCCCATGAATTAGCCACAAGAAGGGATCTTCAAGGAATATTCTTCTGCAAAATACTAGCCATAAAAGTTATCCAGCTCTTGATTATCAACATTACAATATTTTCTACTGGGCTCTTGAGGTTTACAAAATTGCTTATTTTAGTGCGTGAAAGCATTATCTATCAAGTGTGCATAAATTAAAATGTGTTGTGTGTTGAAATTCTTCCAGAAAACAGACTCTTGCATTCCTTAGAATGTGTCATGATTGGACCTATTTAGCTTAGTAAGCGACAAAACCAAGTTAATCTAATAAAAAATATCACAGTTGAGCTCGAATGAATTCAAAGAAGGATGAGATTTTTGCGTTTTTTTACTTTTCAGTGGTATCTTTGTTGCCTTATTGCTCTGTTTGCGCGTAGCAATCTCGTATCGAGCAAGATGGCCAAAACTGGTTGCTTTCATCATAATGCTTCCAATGGTAAACATTTTAAAATCTTCGTTGCAATATTAATAGCAATTATCAAGTCTCCATTACTTTTTATTTTGAGATACCTTAATAAATGCTTTTTTATTTTATCCATTCCCAGACCTTCATTATCGCTTTTACAAGTTCTTGTATAACGACTGTGTACAACTCCGTTCTTATCCCACTTATAACTTGCTCTATATTCCTGACCTTTCTTGTGCTCTGCTTTGCGCCGTACTTACTTAGAGTAAATATTATGATACTTTATGCATGAAATTGATTTATCAAGTTTACTAGTTTGCAATTTTGAAATTCATGTATGAGAATTAATCGTCGATTTTCTTTTTATCAGAAACACGTCATGGATCGTTCCACCAACTGTACAGCCGCCGCTGTGACATTACTAGCCTGTATTTTCTTAATATTTCTCAAGGAATTGGAACCAACGCCGATTACATACTGGGATTTTCTATCACAAGTTTGGTTACCTGCCCTGTTCGTCGCTCAGATCATTGTTCAGATTAGCGTGATCGAAGTTCAAAGAATGCTGTTTGGTCTCTGTTTCAACATCTCATCATCAAGATGGCATATTGCTGGATTATACCTTTAACAATAAAAGACTTTCCCTATTTAATTTTCCATCGGTTCTATGTAAGGTTAACTGTCAAATGAAGTAGTTTTCCTCCAAAATTCTTCATGAACGAATAAATAAATATATTTTATCTAGCCTATATAGAGTATATAGATTCAACATACAATTTTTATTTTAAATCTACGGTCAAATATTTAGATAAAACTCACTCACGTTTTATTAAGGAATTCATTGACCACCCAAAGCTGCTTGAAATGAACTGTTGACTATTTAGCATAGCATGACAAATACCTTAATTTATGCTTGAAGGGCTTATCTTTGAAGTCTTTAATTTTATCATCGCATCTCAGTTGATCTGCTTCCCAAGTGTTTTGTCGGTCAAAGTATCTCTTCATTTGATAAGAAACTAGCTAGTCCCATTCTTCTTCACACCTGCAACGTTGACAATACGGTCAACCTATGTTAATCAAAGCAATCACATCAGAAAATAACGCTCAACCTAGTAAAAACCATGAAAGCCTGACTTGTGGCATATACTGAGGAAATTATCTATTATTATATACCTCATAATCGTCCTCCTGACTATTCTCAAATGCTTTGATGATTTTGGGACTTTGGGAGATCTTCTCTTCGGGTTCCAATGTATGCTGCTTACTGGAGCACCCATTCCATTCCACCATGAACTGTCGGCCTCCATTGATTTCACGTACATTTTAATTTAATTTAATTTAATTTAATTTATTCGGCTTTCCTTATTATTCATACATACATATATTATAACAAAGTGAGCTAGTTCCTACTTCGTAGGTTCTTGCACTGCTCACTGCTACCTACAATTAATTACATATCAGATATATACATTTGAAACATTTGTCTAAGCAAAATGTTTGATCACCAGCAATGCCGGGGAAAACCTCATATTCATTCATAATGCTACTGTAAGTTGTGAAGTTTTAGTTAAAAGTCAATGAAATATTAATTTTACACAGTATGTACTTTATCAATACAGTATTTTACTATCTTGTAAAGATTCTTATAGTAATTTATTAAAAAATTAAAAGCGGAATATTTAGAGAACTGTGCACATGTCACACGAGTCACACACTGGGCCAACTTGGCTGCAATTATACATTACGTATTTTACGGTACCTCCAATCGCAATCCAATTCAAAAGTCTACACGTTTTTTTCGTCCGACACAAACATCCGTTTTGGTTTCGGTTTCATTATGGCTGTATCATATCCAACAACTATCGTAAGTTGTAGTTTACGCCGACGCTTTAGTTCATTATCTCTCTTATTGGAAGAGTTTGTTTAAATGCCTTCGCTCTACTCGACGACGCTTCCACTTACCTACCACCACTATGACGATCGATCATAAAATCCAGTAAGTATAGCAAATCTGATGCAGATGGTAAACAAGATAAGCAAAACAAAAAGAGGATGGATAAAAGTATTATTATTATTAGATTTTACGAGCAACTTTTACTTTGATATTACATATCATTACCACTGCTTACTGCTACTTTTCTCGCGAATTGCAATTTATTCATAGTCTATATTCAATATTTAACAAAACATTTTACCTGGGGATATACTACGAAGAAAATGTGAAGTAAACCATTAAAATAAAATGTAAATATCTATTACATATAGTATGGAAACATTTTTTGCAAAAGCTTTAAAAATGAGGTACCAAAGAAAAGTGGCTCTAATTTTGTTAATGTGAGTATATAGACAGCCTCCATAAAACATTTTCTTGACAAATGAGTGCAAATTAAAAAGTAATATTATATTTACTATTTCATTTCTTACTCCGTTTTTTGAAGAAAATGCTAGAATTACTAAGCCGCTAAAATAGCAGCCAAAGAGTGGAAAAGTTCTTTCCTTGAATACTAAAGCCAAACTACACTTTTTCGGACAGTGCGAAAAAACGATATTTTACATTACACCATTTTACTATAGAAGACTTTTATTTCATTTTATTTCAATACATTTTCAATATCTCCCCTCCACCCACACTTGAATGCACACCCAGACTAAAAAAGATTGTTTTGTGAGGTGATGATTACAATGCTGTTAATACGTCGTTATACAGATATTTATAAAATATTTTACGATGATGAATTGTGGATGTGTTAAACAAGCATAAAAGAAAGAAGAAAGGACGAAAAAAATTAGTAGAGGAAGAGCGCTTCCATTTCCGTAAGTGAAATACAGAACATTGCTTGCATTACAAATTTTCGTCTGGAAATTGCTTTCATTTTAACTATTTAACACCTACTTTACTACTACTATTAGATCATAGTCAATGCCGTGCAAAAAGGCTGTTTTTCACATACAACTAAAGTGAAAGCCATATAGTCACAGTCAAACTGTTGTGGCTACACAGGATATATGATGATAAATGGCCGCCGCCGCCACAACCACTTTTTTATATAGCATGCTTGCTCATGGATGTATTTATCTATCTCTCTTCATCATAAAATTACTATATTTACCTTTACGCTAACAAATAGCGGTGGTGCCTTCTTTCCCTTCCCACTTCCTCCTCCAGAGAAAGACTATAAAATTCACAATAGTCGCTCGCTATCGCCACTTTTTTTCCATCAGCACCACCACCAAACAACCATCAAAGAGAAGACAAAAGAGGAGAAGAGCTGTTTAGCTGTCATCATAACACGCAATATGGTTTTCTTGGAATGTGTGTGAGAGAAGCGCTTTCGCTTTGTTAAATAGACAGTTTGTGTGCACTTTGAAAAAAGGTGTAGAATATTTACCTGCCAATCATATAAACTGACTTGGTGGAGGAACAACGTCGAGTTGGACAAACTGAATATCTAAAATGAACGAAACGAAAGAAAAAAGCTATCGTCATAGTCATCGAGTTGTTATTATCGCTTTTCCGTTACGCTTTGAATGGATTGGATGATAGTGAATAGTGATGATGATGATGACAGAAAGGTAGAACGAACTATTTCTTTGGCCAACTTTCTTTCTCTAATTTTCACCGCTCTTGCTCGTCGTCATTGTCAGTCGTTACGTTAGTTTTCTTTAATACGCAGACCGAAAAGGTTGGCAAATATTGGAAAGGAATTTTGCATTTAAAGTAAAATAGTTTTCTCGATAGCTTAAGAGGAAGACATTAATAAGTTTTGGAATATTATTTTAATCGATCCACACCAAACTGAACCAGTAGATTTAATTTTATTTTATGTAGTCTGATACATAGCTATAAAGCAGTAGTAGATGTATAATCATAATCGTTCCTAATCTTTTTCATGTATTGATTAAAATACAAATACATTTAGTTTCTGCCAGGCAGTTTAGGAATAAAAACAGGACAATTTAGAAAGTCGTAAAAGACAAAAATTATAAGAATCGTTTGTCCAATTACTTTAGCTTACGATTATCTTACAATTTAGTTTCTATTTCAGATGTATTTAAGCATTTTAAACAAAACATTTCTCAGGTTTCAAGTCTTTTAAAAAGTCTGAAATAGTGGAAGAAATAACTCGAATTTGTAAAAATGGGAGGAAGAGAAGTTAATCAACACAAGCAAAATCAGCAAGCAGCAGAAGAGACTGAAGTTGAGCATATGGAAAAGGCTTATTGCTGCAGTAACTATCCGCAAACGGAAGCCACTTTAATTGCAAAGTTTGATCTGGTTAGAAAACTATCATTGTCTCAAGCCAATACCAATTCATTTGCATTTTTAATCCCAATTGCATAATTTATTGATTAATTCATGTCTAACAGGTTCTTGAAGCCATTGGTTTTGCCTCGTTCATAATTTCAATCGCCACAGTGGCAAGCAACGAAGAAGACCTTGATGAGCTGACTCAACAACTAAAGGGAAATGATAGCACCAACAATTCACAGGAGCCACCATACTTTTCCTATGAGAACTTTACTAGTAGTAAAAGTAATACAAGTGATTTATCCATGTTCTTCCAATGGCCGAGTAAGTGCAATAAAAAATTTTTTATGAATTAATATTATTCAAAAATCAACTTTAATTTTTCGTAATATTAAATCCTACAGGAAGTAACCAACTGGTTGTGATGTCCTTAAGTCTGGTCTTTTGTGCCATTGGAATGCTACTTTCTGCCGTTCTGTGGATTGGCATTTTACGGGTAAGTATAAAATTTAATATAATAAAATATATTTTTCGGAAAATTAATGTTTTTTTATCTGAAGTAAAACTTTTATTCTCTATTTCTATGCATTTTCAGAAAAAACATGCGTATCTATTAATATGGTTTATCTTCACTTTGATCTGCAAATTCCTTTTCACCATAATTGGGATCATTGCATGTGTCAATGCCACGGACAAAGTGCTAATTAGCGTGACCACAGTGTCCTTTTTCTTGTATAAATGGTATTGCCTTTGGATTGTGAAATTATTAATGAGTGAAATTAGAGCTGTGAGGGAAGGATATACAAATCCTTTAGATGATATTGATGCAGAACAGTCGAATCAGTTGGTTCTGCATTCTGATTCATTTACAGTTGATAAGTTTTAATAAATAAAAAAAAACATTATTACTATAAATTCATTTTAATTAATGTATTTTTTCTGTGATTTTCTTTAAAATAGTGACATGATATTCCTAAATTCCTACTTAAGTACTTTTTATCTGTTAAGAGAGAAATAAATAAACAATGATGAGATGAGGCTCGTACGTTACTAAAAGACTATGAATTCATTGTTGTATTACATGCATACAATTCAATACAAAAAGGACATTAGTTATGCATGATAAACGTACGTGTCCAACATGTGACTTATAAATAAACAAAGCCCTGTTCTTTTTATTGGTTCAGTTTTAACGGAATTTGTGGAAAAGATTCATCCAAACCCCAAGAAAGTTCTATTCATTCATTTCATACAGGTAACTTTTCTTGCATGGGTTTTAATACTCAAGTTTATGTAGTACTAAATGGGATTTTCCTATTGTAAAGTGGAAGGTTCGTCTTTGTATTTTATTGGGATATTTTAAGAAACTCTTTCAGCATTTCATAAGAAAGCTAAAGCAGACAATTGACTATGCACGTACATATTTCCTAAAACATTAACCAGTATTATAAGTACTGGTTTGCTTGACAATCATTCGGAGAAGAAGAAGGGGTGCATCAAAGGGTTCATTCTTTTGCATGCGTTGTGTTTTGGGTACTTAAAAAAACTATTTTATGTTTTACTACTGCTACATTCTTTCCGATAAATTCGTATTGCCGTTTTCTGCTTTATGATTTTTGGAGAATGGGTTTGTTTGTTTGTTTTTTCGCCATAAACATTTCTCCGGTTTTTTGAGTAAATTGATTATTTGCGTTTAGCTTAATTAATTTTTATTGTTATTGCCTCAAAATAAATTAACTTTCCGCATCTAAGAAATGTACTTGGTCAGAGTGAAGTTATTAATTGGAATTTTCTGGGCG
>JAHZNJ010002406.1:0-18989 GCA_027744475.1 Lepidocyrtus cf. sotoi NNG-2020
AAGAGTCAAGGCATATTAAATAGTTGAATGCAAATGTAAAATAAGAAGTTTTAAACGACTTTTCCAACAATTCAATCTTTCTCTACTATGATCTGCAACCAACGCTATCTCTGTTGCTCCTCAAAGTTCTCTTTTTTCTCTCTCTCTCTCTCTTTCTTAATTTACTTTTCATATCCCACAGGGCACCCTGTAATAATAATATTATCCAGCTGAAAGCTACGCATTCCATTTCTCTAGTCTCAAAAACACACCACCGAAACCGTTTGCTCGTACCACACAGCGGTTTTCTAAAATTAAACAAGAATATTATGAAGATGTAGAGAAAAACCAGTGCTGTTTTTACTTCTTTTCCATTTCCCATCCCAACTCAAAAAGAGATTTCTGGAAATGTTTTACGGCAGCGCAAGTTCCCTTCCTAATCCGCTTTTAATGCAAAGTGACACATTTGCAGAAAAATCACAGCCATTTTATTACACATTTTCCCCTTTTTATCATGGTCCCATATATTAAAGTAAGTGAGTGTTGATATTGTGGTAAAGAGAGACCGCACCGGTCGAGTTGTCTGTAGTTGTTTCACCATTCCTCCCTCGCTTTCCTCCACTCCACACAGTATACCAATAATCACTTCTTCTCTTTTTTTCTTTTATTCCTTTCCTGCTGCTTTTCCCATTGCATTCTGCAGATTTCAGCCTAGTTATATTTTATTTTACACAAAAAGAGTCCCAACTTTGCCCCTTGTTCAAACTTTATTCTTCTACTCCTTTTCATTACTGTTATCTTTTTTCACATTTCCATACGTGATTGACACGGAGATGTAATCCGAAAACTGAAAACATTTTATGAATAGGAGATTTACTCTTTTTTCCAGGATCTTTATTTCTTTCTTTCTTTTTATTATTAAATTAAGTAGCATTATAAGAACAAAAAACGGAGGGAGGTATTCCATGAAAAAACACCACCACCACCACCAAATGTTTCCCACTTCAGGGAAATATCTCCACTCTTTTAAAGGTTTCGCTCCATTTTATTCTTCTTATTATATTAAAAATAATACTTATTTCATTTTCTCATTTTAACAGAAAAAGAAATGAAAGGATTCCGCCAGAGAGGAATGAGATCATATTTTTTCAGGATTTCATTTAAAAATCGCCTTTTCATTTCATTAGCCTTTTCAGCAAATCCACAAAAAATATAAAATAACAACAATCTCAAATGAAGTAATCCTATTGTTCTTTTTATTACATTAGTGACTCGTTTGTCTGTCTGCCTTAAATCCTAATATCATCCTCATAGACAGAATAACATATAACACGCCAATATTCTCAATGAACAACTGCCGACAATCTCGTCTCGATACATCACCTCACCATAACCTTACCTCACAAAAGTGTAATGAATGATCAAAATATAAAAGCATTTTTTGTAAGAAATTGTTAAAAAGAAAGAACCAATTCAAGCAGAAGTAACAACAGATCGACTACCTACGCATACGCTTTTTTATTATTATGCTTTTCTTGTTACATGAAATTGAAACCATTTGAGAAGAAAGCCTAATTTGAAACAATATAGCATATTTGAATGGAAAAGCTAAAAAAGTTTCGTCATTTCTACTTTTAAAAAAAATCTGTAATAGATACAATAATAAAAACGTAGTAATGGATAATGGAGTATTTTTGTTGTCCATGCAATAATAATATGGAATAGGTATGTGTATAAACAAAAATAAGAGATAAAATTAAAAAGGATCCTTGTAAGCAGATCCTGATAAGATACGATATCAATCCAAAAATGCCAAAATATTTTATGGCTCATTTTTTGATCGAGTCAAATGAACGAAGGAAGAACGGATCGAACAAAAAGATTTTTTATTATATTATTATTATTATTATTGCGACCATCATCATCAGAGTTTGAATAATTATTGTTTATTGAATGATATCATCATCCTCATCATTTTGAGTAGAGGGAGAGACCGAAACATGATCATTTTGAACCAGGATATGGATAATATTATTATTGTGCTAAAATTATTATTACATCTAAACAGCTTGCATGAAATTTGTTTCCCAAAGAAAAAAAACAGCCTAGCGAAATGTTGCACTGTTTTGAATAAATAAGGGGAAACGGGGAGAAAATGTGAAATGTGTGAACGCCAACGGAATGTGAATGGAATACGTAGTAATATAAAATGAAAATTGGTAATGCATAATATAATACACAATATTATCGGTTTTAAACGATTCTCTCCCTGATCCTGTTCAAATTCATTTATTCATAAACCACCACCACAAACACTTCGACTTTGTTGCGTAGTTTTAGTTTTTACACTAAAAATGGATACAATTACAGCCAGAGGAAAGGAGAAGAGGACGAATGTCATCGTGAGTTAAGGAGATTGCATTGGGAATAGAGCAAGAGAGGAATACATAAAAGGACATCAAAACGGATCTAGTTAGCTCATAAGTTAAGTTCATATTATTATTATTAGTATACAGATATTGGGCGAAATTATATTCTAAAATTCAAATAGAAATATAGAGTTAGACTGACCTACCAACCAAACGAACAGTGACGGCATAATAAAAAAACAAGATGAAATTAAATATTTGAAGATATCATACTGTTCTAATATGATTTTGAGGATGATGATGATGATAATGGTGAACGCGGGGGGAGCGCGAGTGAATAGTGATGATCATTCAACAGGAACGAAATTTGGTTTTGAAAACCCATAGAAAATCTCTTGTAATACTAACTTGAGTGTACGTACGTTTACGATGGACGAAAACGAGACCTGCTGTATTTTATTTTGTGCCGCAATATTGTAATATAATTCACCATTTTATTTTCATATATTTATGCTTCCAGCTACTTGTAATAGGGCTCCTTTTGACTAACTACACAATAATCGTAATAAGGTATAATCGAGTGTGGAAATAAAAAGGTAAAAGATGCCATAACTCTCTCTCCCTCTCTTATTCTGGAAAGATACTTTTGGTAAAATAAAATAAAAGGTAAAGGGCACGAGCCATGTGTGCCTAAAGAAGAATTTTTCTTCTGAGGAGAGAGAGAGAGTGAAGGAGGGAGCAAAAATATAAAATAGAGAGAGAGAGAGATCCTTTTTCTTTACCTGAACTGAGCTAACAGCAAAGAACCACCACCTCAAGAATACCGCCAACCAAACCATTCACCGCTACTAAATAACTAGATGAATGCAAGGGCACACACATCATTTTCTTTTCAGACAACTCACAACACAACCAAAAAATATGAATAAAAAAGTTTAAATAAAGATCTAGAAGAATTTCATGAAAAGTAAGTGAGAGATGGTTGAACTTTAATAATAATCATAATAATAATATAATGCGTGTAAGAACTGGAACAAGAGTACATATATACATAGTAGCTGCAGCAGAAGCAAAAAAAGTAAGCGGCCACATGCCACAGATCACGAACAAAATGTAGGGAAAAGTCATGAAAGTTTCTCCTCCGTCCATCCTCCTTCAATCATGTAAAAGGCAGCAGCAGCACAAGGAACAATTTTATTATCATCCAGAAAAAAGTACTTTTTTCTTATATAAAAAGCTCATCATTTTCTTCATTATTATTTCATATAAGAAAGTAAAAAAAGTAGGATGAAATGAAGGGCACAAGCATATATTATCTTAGCGGTTGATCGTGCTCATTGCTCGTGTTACACTTTGGATTTGGTGGAATGAATTGGGTAGAAGAAGAAGGAAAAAAGGGAAGAAAAAGGGAAGAAGCTGAACTGATCCGCTAACTTAACCGCCTGCTCACTACTACTTCATTTGTAGACGGGAGTGAACTTGAGCACCTGGCTTGACCCACTGTCTGCCTACCTCTTTGCCCTTGCCACACTTACTCCAGCCCAGCCAAAGCCAAAATATTTCAGAGACTTAAAAGGATTAATAGGTAAATACTAAATACCTTGGTTGGTGGATGAAACTACTGTGATGATGATGATGATAATGATAATCATCATCATCAAAATCATCATCGCACAGCAGCCCTTTTACTTTCAAAGTCTTCTTCCTTATCAACTTACAACAACCAGCCAGCCAAGCATGCGTCGTCGTTATATATAAGGCTCGTTCTTATAAGATAATGGGATATTTAACTTCCATTTTCTTTCTCCATTATTATTGCTGCTGCTGCTGGATTTTTTACCCTTTAACTTTAGCAGCAAGAGAAATAACAGAAACGTGTAGCAGCAGGTAAGCCTTCATCCCGTTACAGGACGACTTGGATGATGGAAAATTGATGATGACGATGATGATTATGATTAGGACGACGACCAACCCGAAGTAGTAGGAGAATCGTGGAGGAATGAAACATTTTCAGTCGTCACTCACTCAACTCAACATTCGGCATCGAAATAAAAAGGCACCTTCTTTTGTCATAAAAATAAGGGTCTCCATCCACTCGCTCACTCTTTCTTTCTCTCAATATAGTTTTTTAAGCAGGGAGCATTATTAAGAGTAGCTCTTAATTTTATGTGTGATAAGGAAGAAAAGTAGAGCTTGTAAAGAATTGCTTGATCTAATCTGTCTGTTGTACTAGCTTCAGCATTTTCCTCAGCCAAGTGTTCCTGAAACTTTTCTTATATAACAACGGAACATATTATACGCTTGTTATATTGACTGCGTACGCAACGCGTATAATAAATGAAGATGATCCAGACCAGACAATTTTTCAAGTGCACATGTGCCTTCCAATTTTCTTCCTATTTAGATTGATCTAATGAAAAGGGCTAACTGCTACAGCTATTATTATAAGTACCCACTTATATAAGTAGAGAATAATAAACATCAAGTGCGTAAAAGATTGTTGTCGGGCAGAGGCCAAAATAACTTTCATTAATTAAGGACCTCTTCTAAAAGAAGAAAAACATCTTTGAACATTTGTCTTTACAAAAGTCATTCTTCTTCCTCAACTTCATCTATTATTTCTCTCTTTCTATATGCCTGAACGATCACCATCTTATTCAGATCGTTTTCCTATCCTTTCTTTTTTGTATGCCAAAATATACCTGACTTGGTTAAAGCGAAAGAAAATGATGACGATGATGATGAGAATGAAAATGCTTCTGTTGGAGTTAATTGTGCAAAGTGATCGTTCATTTCCTCATTCATTTAGAACAGCTTATCGGAAAGAAAAGAGTAAAAGATAGGAAACAGCGAGTGAATGACTGGCTGACTCATCAGCATTACTTTCCGCTCTGTTTTTCTCCTTTTGTTTTTCTCAATCGAGGTGGATGGATATTTTATTGATTAGAAAATACTAAGACAGAGACCCAGCATTAGCGAAAATTATCAACTTTTGTATAAAGAGACATCCAAAACCATAATATAAATCTCATAACTTATTCAGTAATGCAGAAAGAAGCATAGGTAACAATATAATAGGTAGTTTTAAGGAATGAATGACTCTCACATTAAACTGAAGCTTCTTCAGCAGAATATTGTTTGGAAGAGAAAAAGTTTCACAGAAATGCGACCACAATCTGATGTGAGTGCCAAACCTTTGCTCCCATTTACTTCTATTAAAAAATTTACTGGAATAAATTGAATCTGTGAATAAGAAAGGTGGATAAATAAAATATTTTTGTGAAATGAATGGAATGACTAAATACTGTACGGTAAAACCACACAGAAAAAATTAGTGCATTTTATACTATTTTTTTCTCAAGCCATTTTATAGTTTTTCTTCTTCATTGAAATTATTTCAAATCTTTTTTCTAATCTGACTGACTGTTTGCTTGCGTAAAGTGGATGAATAGAGATGACTGTATCAGAAAGACAAGCCAATTTATACTTTTTCTTCTTCATTGAAATTATTTCAAATCTTTTTTCTAATCTGACTGACTGTTTGCTTGCGTAAAGTGGATGAATAGAGATGACTGTATCAGAAAGAGGAAAGAATAATATTTATAACCGAGCGTAACAATATCATAGCATAGCGGCAACCTTTTTTCTTCCACTAGTAAAAAATGTACTTTTCTGATAAAAGTGCGTGGCTGTGCAACAGCTGTTTCCTAATTCCAATTTTTCCGTTTTCTCTCTTCCCTTCTTCCTCTCTCTTTCCTCTTATTCTACCCAAAAATAATAAGCTTTACTTGCTTTAACTACTTTAAATCCACTACCAAAGAATGACAGGGAGAAGCTTATATGCAGAAGAAAAAACTAAAACAAACTCTTTGAAATAATGTAGTAGTATAAGGCAGCCTTTTAAATACATACACGACTGGATGCATTCCTCTCCATTTCAATCTCTTTTTTTTTCTCCTCCATTTCCTCCTAAAATTTGGAAATATGAGAGAGAGTAACAGCTCAGCCGTATTTTCATTTTTTGTTATGTTAACTATGTTTGCTCATTGCTCTTATTTTTCGGGACAGTCAGTACTACACTGCGGCTACAACTTTCCCTATATTTTCAATAACATTTTCTACTTAATATGGAAGCAAACGGGTGTTGTTATTGATGATATGATAAGGAAAGTTACTTTAAGTTCAAGCCAAGCTTTCGAGTAAAGGAGGGAGAGAGTTAGAGAGAGAAGGTATGCAATGCATACTATTCCTATCCTCTATCACTCTCACATAAATAATGTGATTAGCTCAAGCAGAATATTAGCTTTCAAATCTATTCATGATTTATTAATCCCCTTTGCCTTTCCCATTCTTCCACTTTTGTGGGCCAACTTCCTCTCAAAACATAAATATAAAATTAAATTCATAATAATAATGATCATCATCAACGTATTTTTCGGAAGAAAGAAATCCTTTTTCCATACCGCACCGAAACCAAACTGCGCGGAAAGCTAATAATATAGTAAAATTTCAAAGCAATTATTCAATCGCTTTTCTTTACTTCCTGTGCAATTAATTCATCAAAATAACATTGATGAGCCGTAATAAGCGGTAACTAAACTAATTATTATGTTTTATTTTATGGTGAGAGTTGGGCGGGTTTAATTAAGGGAAAGTTTTGCGACAAATTTAAATTATCTAATCAAACAACGGTCACTTTTCGCTCCTGTCACGCTCGTCCTACACGATCTGAGAAAGTGGACCGACATGGAACAAAAACAGGCTCGGTTCATTCATAAAAGTTTTTCCTGTTTTTACGAAAACCTAGGTCATGCAAAGGAAGCATGATATCATCATTGCCAATCGAGCAATGAACTTTTCTCTAAATTTTAGCCAATACGTGTGAGAGCACACGAAATACAAGCATGGTGGCATAGCCTAATCATGGATATAATAATGTTATGATGATGAGATCGCTCCTGTCACGCTCGTCCTACACGATCTGAGAAAGTGGACCGACATGGAACAAAAACAGGCTCGGTTCATTCATAAAAGTTTTTACTGTTTATTACGAAAACCTAGGTCATGCAAAGGAAGGATGATATCATCATTGCCAATCGAGCAATGAACTTTTCTCTAAATTTTAGCCAATACGTGTGAGAGCACACGAAATACAGGCATGGTGGCATAGCCTAATCATGGATATAATAATGTTATGATGATGAGAACGAGGAGTTCAATATTCGCGACTTGCAAAATTTGCAAAGAAACTTTTACGGATAAACTGGAAAAAAATTATTCTAGCACACAGGAACAGGATGCATGGCCTAACCCTTTTCTCATTCATGGGATGGGCGATGGAATTTGACATGCCATATGCAGTAACAGAGTAGCCGAAGCTGGCCTTTGGCTTGTCCTGCCCTGCCACGTTTTCAATGAAGCAACCAAAATGTTTTGGTCGAATTCAATTCAATTTCAGTATTACATACTTTACTGGTGTAGCGCAACGGCCAAGCATTCCATACAAAAAACTGGATTGCTTTCTTTTCTTTATAAATGAATCCTGAATGAGGTAAGAAGACTAAATGACTTTTGGCGAGGAGAGACGAACAAAGAAAATGAGCAAAGTGGAACAAAGAAAGACAAAAGAAAGTATCAGCTGTTTACTATCAGGAGTTATTGCTGAATTGGATTCATCCCTTTTTTGCCAATCTTTTAAATTTGCAAAGAAAGAAATGTCTGAATGGGGAGACTAGAAACTAGAAATAACAACACAACGGAGAAGAAACTCGTTCAGTTTTGTTTTTTCTAATCATCAACAAAAAAAGAAATGATTTTTATGGACTACTGTGAACGAAGAGAGACTGCTGTTGCGGATGATGATAATAGCATGAGCTTTTATTATTAGAGAGAAGAAATAAAAGAGGAGCAGTTTGGAAGCTGAGATGAAGGAATGAACAATCCTGCTTTGAATTTTCTATTAAGGTTTTGAGAATTCGAATTCGATGGTCTGTTGCTGCTGCTGCTGTTCTGATACACATTCACGATAGGTAAGAACAAATAACAAGAACAACTCTCATTTCGTTGCTTCCATCACCACCACCACCGCACCACCTGGGCCTTGACAGTATCTAAGAGCACCTGCCTAATTATTGCCAACATAAAAAACCACATAGATTCTTCTGACATTAGGTAAAGAGAAGAAAAAGCGAGCGAGCGCTCGCTCTCTTCTAAAGAAGAGAGAGGGAGGAAGAAGGGTAAATCGTCATAGTTAAGAAAAGCGAAGCAAGGCATATTGTTGAGCTAAAATATTTAACCAGCAAAGCAACAACAACGGCAAAGAACGACCACCGCCACCACATCTTCTTTAAAAAAGAACGAAAGAAACCAACTCAAATTCCAAAATACACTTTTCCTTCTTCTCTCTGCCACAAAATAATATTAGAAAAGTGATGCGATATGGTTTTTTCTCTATTATGAATTGAAGCGGTACATGATTAAGCAAAATAATATAAAAAGGGTACCTTTATCTCATCATCATCATATTTTTCATCTCATTTCTCATACTGCACAGAAGTTAAAGTTGGAGATTAACCCCATCATTATTACTATATTTATGTTATCATTACGCTACACACACAATATATTTTTTCTGTGTTTTTACTTATTTTCGTAGAAAAACTTACCAAACTCGTCACAGAGGAAGATCGGAGCCATTATTGTTGCTCTCTTCTCTTTCTCTTTTACAGGAAAGATGTCAAAAAGTGAGTGAGGGAACGAGCCGAGCCGGAATCAAATTTTCAAGCAGCAGCAGAAGGACTTGCTTGCTTGATAGTTGATAATATGAAGCCCAAATAGTGTAGAGATGATTGTATTCTGTTTGGTTTATGGATTTTTCGATTAAATAATAAAATTATTTGAAACTGGGTGAGCAGGGTTCTGTTTTTTATTTCACAGTTGCTCTTACTTTTTGGCTTCTTTATAATAAACAAACGGGAAAAGGGAGCACATGCACAAATACAAAATGGTACTTGTTTGCTTCTTTAGCAGAGTCAGCAGAAATAATAAAAAAAGATTTTTGCTGTGTCAGCCACAGATCAAGATCAGTCATCAATATAATGCATTATGAAGGGAACAAATAATAAAAGAAAGAGTCCCTTTAGAATTTTACGATTCTTCTTCACCAACAACACTTCTTGATAGCTTTTTGTTTTGCTACACACACCAACCACTTTATATTTTACTACGCTACAGCAGCAACAGCAAGTTTATCACTTTTGTTATTATTCATTCTTCATGAACATCTTGCACTTCCTCCTTCATTTTCTCCGTCATTATAATCATTATTTGAAGGCTTCATTGAACTGGTGCAGAAGAGGAATGTATCTACCATTACCATTGAGAGAGAAAATGATTAGTACAAGTTGTTTTTAGGATCTCCTTGGCGGAGGAGAGGAGAGCAATCAACCGTGTCTAAGTGGTACGGAGAGATAAACAAAAACCGAAGTAGAAGAACAAGATGATCTTTTGTTCGACGTCAACAGACTCAAACGCAACAACAGTAGTGGTTTATATTGTTGCTGATGATGCTCTTGCTCTTGCACAGTTGTCAGGGCCATAACCTGACCCGTGTTCATCAGGAATGGAATACGAATTTCAAAGCTTCTTCTAGCTTCTCCTATTTACCAAATGTTGTCTTGTGCCAAGAAAAATTACTCGTGCCGAGCAAGTTTTTGGATACCGCTGTTGCTGCTGATACTGCTACGCTGCAATGCACTTTATAATTCTCTTTTCTTTCAATTTCGTTGTAACTTCTTTCAAAAAAGCTATTTTTTAATAATCTGTTGTTGCTGTTTTGTTGTTGTCCTTCCCTACTACGGACGCGGACGGAGAGAAACAGTTTTTATGGATTCATTTCTGAGTTTAAAACCCGTTTCAAAAAATTGCCGTAAGAAGTAACAGAGAAGAAGGACAAGTCTGACACGAGGAAAAGTTATGTTACTCAATAACAACAACAGCAACACTACACAATACACAGTTTTAGTTGTTCCAGTTCCTCCAAGTTACTACTTTTCCAGTCACTTCACTACAGCAATTTAAGTATTAGAAGAACATGTGTCCTCGTCCTTGTTCTACTCTTTTTTTACTAAAAAAAGTAAAAAGACTTTTTATGAATAATTATCCAGCTTGTTTCACTGCTTTAGAGCTTTGCAAGCAAGATACTAAAACTTTAATCTCCAGCGGATCTCTTCCTTATATACCTTTTGATTGCTGGCTTCAGCCGTTCTTGGAAGTAGAAAAGGAACATGTGGATTATTATCGATTACGAACGACTGATTGATAAAACTGATAGGTGCAATGGAAGCCTGTCATAAAATATAACAACAGCTCACAGCTTGCAGTAATTCAAAAGCAGCAGACGACAGAGTTTTCTTCCCACTTTTCGTAAACCGTAAACTGCATACTTGTTAATTCATGGTCACAACAACAGCCAATTCAAGCTAAACGTAAGTAGGTATACACAATACATAACAAAAAGTCGGTCACAATTGCAAAAATCGCCAACCCAATCAGCAATCATAATTCTTGTGAAATTGCAAACTTCGATTTTTAACAGGGCGGATACTTCTGTTCTTACATATCATACAAAAAATCCATGATTAAGGTGGCTACGCTGCGCTGATGATGATGATGACTTCATTTCATTATGTTTTTACACATACCACATCTCATTCTCATGCAAAGCGTACATTTGTAAATGCATTCATTATTGATCAGGACATGGAACAATCGTAACATCATCATAAAATCAACAGAAAATGAATTGGAAACAAAATAACGCTTGTTATGACTTTATTTTCGCACAATTATCTGTAGGTCTGCATAATACTTAATATGGCTTACATTAGTTTTCTTATCATCAGCCTAGTTTTCGTGTCTGCATGAAGGTCATTTATCGAAAAAAGATATCAGAAGCACAAAGCAAAAAATTGTTTCCATATCTGATGAAATGATGAAAAAAGTGGAAAATACGTGGAAACAGTATGTAACGATGGTCAATTTGAAATGAATGAATAAATAATATTTCAATTAGGTATTTCACCCAATTTAAGTGAATTGGATTAGGCACCATGTAATGTAACATAGCTCGTGTGCCGGTGTCAAATTCAGGAACGTGACTCATTTTTCATTCATGTGTCTAATGAAACTTTAAACTTCTCAAGAAAGTTTCAATTTTTCCTAAAAGCCTTTCCCTGGTTATCATTATATCTTCAAAATTTTCTTAGAAGAAATGTCTAAACAAGACAAACAAACACAGACTTACATACGCCTAATCATTCATCCAATGCAATTTTTTTTAGAATTTCTCTAGAAATTGAAAACATGCGTGCATAATCCTCATTATAATGTACATACATACACTCATTTGCCTTAGATGATTGACAAACTAATCAATATTTACTGTGTGAGTGAGACTGATTGTCAGTGAGCTCCTTATTTCAACGGAACGTATTTATAATCATCCTTTTCCTTTCTTCTCCTCCTCCACCCTTATCAAATTTTAAAGATGAAGTAATGAAGGAGCCATGCGGAATTGATTTAATTATTCATCATCAACACCATCGCCACACTAACAAAACATCATCTTGTTTGCTTAACATAATCTCGTTAAGTATTAAAATGGATAGCGTTTTTGTCACACTCTTTTTTCCTCTTTGTCTGCACTGTAAATATAAAAAAGGCAAAAATGTGATGAAAAGTGAGATGAAATGAGAACAGGAGTCTCTATAGGATATCATCATATTATATCGTCATCAACATCATCGTCAGCAACATCTCAACAGCGCTTCAGCAGTAGCAACGCAACAGGAGGAGGAAGTGTGACGTGTGCGTACGTGCACACATACCTTGTCTGTATCACTCACACAAATTATTCGCTCATACAAAAAATCTTCTACTCACTTAAGTGGATTGAATCTAAAAACAGCCTAAATCCGTGTAGGACCAACAAAACCAAAAGTTTATTATGAGCAAAGCAAAGCAGCATCACATCCTATCCTATTTTTTTTCCATGAGATGCTGATGATGTTGATGTTGAAGAGGAGATGGCACGTTGATGAGAGGGATGGATAATAATATTATGTAAGTGAGCGAGAGGATAATGTACCGCAACGGTATACAGTTCTCCTTGTCTCCGCTCTTTTTTTATGTAAAATAAAAATTTCAACAAGTCTGAGAGAGGAAAAAGGGTAAAGTATAAAAAAAGTGATTCAATTCAAAATTCAGGTTAGAAAGTTTCTTCTTTTCGTCTCCGCTCTTTAGATTAGACATTTATTTAAAATACATTGCATTGCTGTGCTGTTGTTTGTTTGGAGCAACAATAATAGCACAAAAACTTCAACAGCAGCAACAACTTCAGTATTTTAAATAAGAGAAGAGAATAAAGCTTTTTGAGTTTTCCAAGTAAAAAAATAATGAAAGGACGAGGAAAAAGATCAACATTGAAAAATGAACTGGAATATCCGGCATGCACAAAAAATGCCGTAGAATCGCTTCGTCCGCTTTGTCAGTCCTTTTCTTCTTCCTCCCTTCTTGTTTAGAGACAATTACGTCTGATAAGGATAAGGCACACATAACAAATAAAGCACACGTCGTGTGTGCATCATATATAATATGGAAAGAGCCACGCACCATAATCATCAACTTAGAATAGAAAAGAAAAGGGATACACAGCAAACGGAATGAGTGAACACATGTCATGTCCACATGAACACCACCACCAGACAGAATGAAGAAGAAAAAAGAAAAATCCATAGATTTTCTGTAGAAAAAAAAAAGAATTTAGAAGAAAAATTGGGCTTGTGTCCTGCAATTCCACTTGCCGAAGCCGATGCAGTAAATGATCTTGCATACGCACAAGTTTTAAGTAATACGCACTTGCCTTCTTAACACTTCTCCTCCTTCATTTAACTCCAAATCCCCGAAGCTTTTGATTCCTCAACCATGAACCAAATATGGAATGAGTAAATACGTAAAAAAAAGTGGGATAAAAATTCAAGAAAAATATGTTCTTTTGTTAAAAAATATGAAATATTTAAGATTTGCGTTTGCTTACAATAACATCCAATTTTATCTAATTTTTCGATAAGCTTTTGACTTTTAAATAAATCCTGATTTTATTTTGCTCGTCTCGTCATTATTCACAGGGGAATCCCTCTCAGCTCAGCCCATACCTATTTGGGGAAGTTTTTACTTATTGAGCGACAATGCTCTTATTATTGCCCTCAACTCTATCTCCCGCTCTCACCAGCTCAGCGCAAACAAAATACTTCATTAGTTAAAAAGTCTTTGTTACCGCCGTCATTAATGAAGGCATATATTTTCGAGTACAATGACAAGATAATAATATGTAATAATACAATAGTAGCCTCAAAATGCATTCATGATACTCTAATTTCTTATATGACAGATGAGTCTTTTACTGTGTATACGCATGCAGGTACTCGTATTGATATGCAAGCGTTAATTGTAATGAAAATGAAAAGGATCTAGACATCTAGAGATCTGAACTGAATGAATCCCTGTTTTTTTGTTAAAGGATGAGGATGGCTATCTATGATTAGACCCGCACGTATTTTCATTCTGTAATTTGGCAAGTATTATTTACAAAATGTCTCTTCATCTCATCACTTAGTCCTGCTGATATATAAATTATCTTATAAATTAGGGGATGGGAATTCCGACAAACTTGTAAAAAAAGCAACTATGCAACGTAAGTTGTTTGTACATAAGTATGATTAGCCCACCTCTAATTATAGGGACACAGGTGACAAGTTTCATTTATATTGTAACAAATGCATTTGTATATAAACTGACAACAGCCGTACTGAGGGAATTTATAAGGACAAATTCGGGGGTGGCTTCATCATCACTGGGAAATTTCAGGGTTACTCCACTTTTAACTGCTTACCAGTGTTAAGGATGTGATGGTATTACTATTACATAATAGCTACAATGACTTATGTAAGATATAATGAAGATGAGGAAAACCCATTGCCGAGATGCTACTGCAAATTTACCAAAACGTTGCGTTGCTCCTACTTTATTATCATCACTTTTTATAGCCACACGGATCTACCTATTCATATACTACTGTCCACGTTATTTCGGTATTATCTACCTACGTAAAGATGCATATATTATAGTACTACGAATGCAAAAATAATCCGTGACTTAAACCAAAGGATGCGACTGTCAATCGGAGAAGGGAGGAAGAAAATGTCTGCTGTTAACAAGCAAGCTGACAATAACAAATTCACGATAGAAAGGCACATCTGTCTTTCTAACTTGGAGCATTAAGATGCGATGGATGATGCTGTGACAATTTTACCTTTATTTACAATGAACAATCATTCTTTGCAATGACAGTTTTCTTGGAAGAGGAACATTAACAAAAGTTTAGCAAAAAAATATGAAATGCTTCTTTCGTTACAGGTCGACATAAAATTTGCAAAGAGGTAGGCAATGTGGGATATTAGGTAACAATCTATGCTTTTACAATTAGAGACAAATATATAAGCAATGTAGTCAAAATCTGCCAGCTAATTCGAAACTCAATTCCCAGATAACAATTAAACAGTCTGATGTCCGAGCAAATTTTACACTAACATTAAATTTGTTAGTGTAGAATCCGCTCTATGTTCCTACCTACATTGATATATTAATCATTTCAATACCGGAACATAAATGTATCACAATTTTCCAAAATCTTTTAATCAACCAATAAATGTCAAATAAAATCGCAAAAACAAACTTTGTCTTTTATTGCAAACAAAAAACGAGACATTTTTGTTGCTTAGGGTACAGCCACGGCGTACCACCCACAGCTTGGCGTGACATTACTGATTGACAGTTAACCTTCCATGTCACTCTAGTGTCTGTACTGTAGTATAACTTTTTCAATTTTTGCCTCATTTCACCACTATTTTTCTTTCTTTCTTTCCGCAAATCAATAAACTTTTTCTTTTCAATAACCTGTCCGTTTGCAACTGACTAATGTCTACGGACTATTCGAGCCTGTCAAACGGTAGATGAGAAATCATGTTACATGAGAAAAACAAGAAGCCGACTTTTCTTAAACTTAGTTCCCGGAAACAGCATAACAAGTTCCATTTCACTTAATCCAAATACAATCCAATTGTCTTGTGACGTTTACCCCTCCACCAATCATAAAAAATAAAACAACCTTTGCTTTCTCCTCCGTCTGTCAAGTGACAGCAGCAAAAAAAATCAATAGGGAAGCAATGGACGATAAGCTCGTATCACGTTTCATTTTTATTTGCAAGTCCAAGAGGACCAAAACGGACACGATATACACACTTACACCTAATCCAAATTATGTGTGCCTTTCCCGGTTCATTTCCCGAACGTGCGGTAATTATTGTTTATGCCACGTCGAAAAAGAATGTCTTCTTAATAATAATTTTATGTATATCCTTGTGAGACTTGTCTTCGTCCCTCTTCTGTTCTGGAAGTACCACACCACAAGTCATGTTCCTTTTTTACGAGGATGACTACGCACATATGTATGTCTATGAGAGGACTACGTACGTATATATATCAATGGGGAACATTTCTCCATGCCATAGTATGAGTTCATCATCATCATAATATCAAATTCAAGATAAGAAAAAGGGAAGCCATTAATATGATATGATAATAACTGGATGTAGCTGATGCTTAACTTATTTTTCCTCTCTTGTTCTTTAGAATGGAAAATGTAGCCGAAAAATGACAGACAGGAAGATATGGATGATGAGAAGTGAATCCAATCGGATTGAGAAGCGAAAACGAAACGAAAAGGGAAACTGACTTACAATTTTGCTGTTGTTGCTGCTGCACTGCAACAGATACTTACCGAAGGAATGGCACACAATACATATCATACCACCCTTCTAAATATTACATAAGTCTTGTTTAGGAAAGCTGTCTGGAAAGAAAGACAGGAAGGAAGGAAAAGGAAGAAAAAGAATAGGAAAATGAACTATTATCACCCTACAAGAATGAGTTTACCTTACCTTCTTACTCCCCACTGCAATACCACACACCGTACACCACCGTTACAGCCGCCGCACGTACCATCACATCACCATCCTCATCAAACAATAACAAAAATATCTAACAACTACTAAAGAAAAGAAAAGCAGAGTGGAAGAAACTCTTCTTTCATTTTACCTTAGTTAAAGAAAAGAAGAAAGAATTGCTTATTGGCAGAAAACGGAAAAGAAAGAAGAAAACGAAGAAGAAGAGGAGGAAAAAATACAAGTATCCACTTTAGTTTCTTCTTCCTTTTCTTCTCTCAAGAAGAAACGTTTCTCAAGAGACACTAACAACGGCGGAGACAAAATAACTGCCTACTGGAAATTCGAAGGAGGAAGTAAAAACGACAATGAAAAAGATACATAGATAATACAAATACAAGCATGGCCATACATTGCATTATGCATTTGTTATGTGTGGCTTGTCGTTGTAGTTTTGTTTTATTCATAAAAAATGAGTAAAAAAGGAGGGTTTTGTTGTAGGAAGAATTTTAGGAAGAAGACACATACGAGGAAATTGTAGTAGTACTTTGACACAATCCTAGAAATTCACATGACAGTGCCAAGTGTTACGTTTTGAATGAACTTTGTGTGAGCAGTGAATACAATATAATAAGTGAAACTCATTTAAAGAGCTCTTTTCTGGTTCTTCATATAATAATAACATCCCTTCCTCTATTTCTGGCTCCTGGCTTGTCTATCTGATGCCTTCTTCCTCCTCTTTTATTCTGCCATGCTCTGGCTCTGTTGTATACCGTCGTCCGCCGGTGTTTCTTTTTTCTTTCTTTTTCTCTTATAAAAAACTGTACAATGAATGTTTTTTCCTTTCTTTTCTTATATTATTATTGCCATTGCTTGTGCTGCCGTTGCTCCTAGTTTCGTTCGATATTATTATATGAGCAGACGACGGCAAGGCACAAGTTGGATACGATTCATACGATGCGATGCAATGCCAAGGAATTGACACGTGCACCCTTGCCTTCAACTACTACTGCACCACCGACCACAAAACTCGCTCGCGCGATGATACTAATCCTCCTCCAACTCCAACTATTTATGTTTGAGTCAGTGTATTGCTTAATGAAGGCTCGACAGAAGAGATTTCTTCTTAGTTTCTTTAGTTTCAGAATTAGGAATCTTCATTTTTCCTCTTTTCCTTTGCTACATTCATGTTCCTTGACACTGAGACAGTTTAAATGCAGGTTTTGGCTTCCATCATGATCATGATGATGATGAGAGCGTGTCATTGTCATACGAGACGCTGCAGCAGCAGCAGCCGACAACTTGCATATCCAGCAGACCATGTATTTGACAAAAGCTATTCATAACAACATTTTTAGCATCTGATATAGTAATGTGAGTAAGCTCAGCAATAAAAACATTTTGTCGGATCGGAATGACTTTGTAAATTGTATGAAAATGAGATCGCTGTTCCTCCCACTCGTTGCTGTTGGTGGTGTTGTCCCGCGACATCCATTTCGTCGACATCGTTTCATCATCATCAATTTAGTACATTATGTTCTTGACAAAACATGCAAAACTATTCTTTCTGTACCTAATGCTAACCCGCTCCTCCTTGTAAATTAACCCTTTTCTTTCTTCGAAAAAGACAATGGCAATACGGGAATATGGCATTTGCATTGCTTTAATCAAATCTACCACTTAAAAACTATTTTAGTATTCAAGTTCAGATAGCTCTTCTCGTCTCTCTGCTGGAGGAAGAAGACTAAAGAGAAAATCGAGAGAGAAAGACTCCTTCTTCGACGGGACTAGGCAATAATACCCATCACAATAATCGTAAACGGAGAAATAAATGGGAAAATAGATCCAAATTATTATCATCAACAATAACAGCAACAACAACAACAAAACAACTCAACATTAATTTTCTTCTTCTTTTTCTTCTAAAATGTTTATGTTGTTGTGACTTGTAAGCATTCTATATGAGGAAAGCTTTTCAGGTTCCATATATCACACTCACACAACAAAAAAGAAGAAGAATGACATAATCTTTTCTTTGCCTTCTTAGTGTTTTATTATTAGGTAAAAAGTAAGAGAAGACAAAAGTAAAAAAGGAGTAAGTAAGGAGTTTTTTAAAGGAAGAGGCAAAGTCCTCATCTATCTCTTAATGTGTGTGTATTCATAATATTATTCATATGATAATATTATGCAGATGACATCATGATGATGATAGTTTAAAGACGAGTTTCACTTCACTTGGAAATATGCTCTCGTCATGATCATCATCCACAACAACAACAGCAACTTCGCTCGCCATCTCATCATCATTACTCCGTTTAGCTGAAGAAGAGATTCAGAAAAAGAAGGAAAAGATTCTCTTGAGTCTCGATGAAGATTTTTGGAGCTTCTTCTGCTTCTTCTTCTTCTGGTTGTATGAACTTTAAAGAAGTTGAACTTGTGTTCAACAGATGAAAAACAAACGAACTCGACATATATAGAAACATTCACTCACATTATGCAAAAAAGAAAGAATACTTTTTTGGGGATAGAAATGACTTTTTGTCCCCCAAAAAATAGTGGTGGTGGTGGTGATGTTGGAGGA
>JAHZNJ010002407.1:0-13556 GCA_027744475.1 Lepidocyrtus cf. sotoi NNG-2020
AAATAGTATTCATTATGGGTGTCTCTGTGTAAGTTTAAAATGTAAAATATTGAATTGTAGTTCCGATTAAACAGAAACGGAATATTGCATTGTAGGTCGATTAATTAATAAATGCGAAAATTGCATTTAATTCAACTTGTTTTTCCCCTTTCAGCCTTCAAGCTTATCCTGTAAAGGAAGGATTGACAGGAGCTCAAACCATTGAGCTGCTTATCAAAAGAGTGCAGACTTTAGGTGGCCAGCAAACGGGTCAGTTTCTGGTTGACTGCGACACATTTGCTTCAACATCGCATCCTGTTGGTAAGAAGGAACTTTCAAATGTTTACATCAGCTTGACAATTAATTTTAGTGTTTACCAAACCGGGGTATTTATTTGACGAGACTAGACAGACAGAAATGATACCTAATTTGTATTGTAAGAAATGAATTATAACGGGCGGAGGAATTTTCAATTTTGGTTAGAATTGATGCCAGATGTTTGCTGGTTTGAGTTTTTTCTCTGTCAAATGAGTATTGTCGATAGAGGAGCTATGAGACAAACCAATAGGGTGGAAACTTGAAATGCACCTGGGTTAGTTAAAGATAATTTTAGTTTAATAGTCGTCATGATGGAATTTATGAAATCAGTTTGGATTGGTTTGGAAATGTGTTATTTGAAACAATACCAATACCAGCAGAAGATGGTTTTGTCAGGTATTGTCTTTATTTATTGTCTTGTTAGTTTCATGGAAGCGCGCAAAATACATTTATCTTATCGTTTATGTACATAGTTTCATACAGTTTTATATTCATAATCTAAACTTTAATTTATCTATTATTGTTATTGTTTAATTTCAAAGGAGGATTCATACCGCAAATCTTAATTTTTTCTGCTTTCGTGTGACATATTACAATATTTAACTTCAAATTTTCATTATTAAATGCGTGTCGATTTCAACTGAACTCTTCTTAAAGAGCTATAATCTGATCTGATAGTTAAATTTACTTTCTCCTTCATTTTGTGTTTGTATAATTATGAAGTTAGTCCTTTTATTATGGGTACGCTCCTTTGTTTATAGATTACACTTTACACTCTATTTTCGATCACGTTTCATCTTAATCATTATATAAAATATTTTTGAGTCGAGGTCAAGTCAAAGATGTTTTCTTTTCACTGTTTCTACTATCCAGTAATTGATAATTAAATATCGCTTCGATGTAGTAGTAGCCTCTCTCTAAAACTAACCTAATACAGCGCATTCAGTGTTTTAAAATTACTTGTAAGTGTAACATTTTATTTATCATTTAATAGCATAATGTGTAATTTAATACGATTTTTTAATACTTCGTTCGATAAAAATCTCAGTTATTCTTTCACTGTTCTGCTTCAGTAATTTTTTATTATATAAAATGAGTAGATTACGTAAACACATATACCTTAGGTTCTTTCTCAGACAGTGTATCCTTGCAAAAATGTGCAATATATTTTAATTGCTGAATGGTTAAAGATATATAAAATATTATATGGTACTTCAATAAGCTCCGAAATAATAATAAGAATAATAAGAATAAACATTGATGAACAGCCATAAAAGAAAATATTTGAATAACCAGTGACGGTTAGATTATAAAATTAGTCGTGCTGGCAGTTGTCGAGTGATGTGATAAAAATGCAAAAGAATATTATTCATGCGAAGTAAATAACATAAGTTGTATTCCATTTTATAATTTTTTTACAAAAAAAAGCATGCAAAATGAAAAACTAAACATGATGTACAAAAAACAGGAGACTAAAAAGACAATTCCTTCATTTCTGCAAACATTCAAACCTGTATGCATAACACATTAAAAAAAGTGATTAATTTTATCTTTTGATCAATAAAACTTTTAGTTTGACTTTGACTTCTGTAATAGGCTTTCATATCATAATTTATCATCAATCATAAATAAATCGTAGCAGTCATCAGGAGGAAAAATCACAATTTCACACACAAAAGTATCAAACTATTATTGCATTTTTCACTTTTCTTTTGCATAATTTCACCTTTCATTACATATTGCATGCCTAACCTAATTAATTAGAAATACATCATAGAGGCGAACTTTGATTTAAAAAATATGTTTCATCGACGTCAATTATTTCGTCATAAATCTATAAAATTGCAACATATTAATAATATTGTTTTGACGGGAGAAGGATAACAGTTTACATATAAATTAAGTAAATATTTATTTATATACTTACCTAGTTAGAGTTTAAAAATTGTAATTTGATTGAACCCCACAGTTTATTGTTATTTGCTTACGTAGTAAAAATCCCTACATAAGTAAATGGATGAGGCAATCTTTCTTTTTAAATATTTCAAGAATTAAAAATACTTTTTTCTTGTTTATTGTCAAGTCGGAATCACTTCAGTTTCAATTTGAAGAAGCAAATATTTTTAAAAACATTTTGTTTTCTTTCTAACAAAAATGTTTTTAATGTTAAAATTGATTATTCACCTAGTTTGGTAGGTTTTTATCAAATATTTTTTATAAACTAAAAGTTGAAATTCATTTATTTATTGTCGTGTCAGACAGAGAATTCATCATTGATTTATGGTTAAACATTTCCGTATAAGTGTATTTCATTTTTATCTGCAAAGCTTTCATTTCATTCAAGCATTCTTTTTCGAGTAATTTTTAAGTTTAATTTGGAGGATAATAGTAATAATGAACATGATTTTTCTTATTTTTAATTATGTACTGAATTCTTCTTGGAAGCAGTCATTCATTCAAAGCAAAATTGGATTTCTTTTCGAGTAAATAAAGAGTTTTCGTCTAGCTGAAACCCCTTAACTGAATGGAAACTTATTTGCTAAAACTAAGCTAAACGAAAGTATTATTGGAAATTGTCAAATAAAAATTGTTTCATATAATAGAGCTAAGCTAAATAGGATCCAGAAAAACTAATAAGAATTTTCTCATCCTTTTTTAAAAAGAAACACGAAGATAATGAATAGCTGAAGCAGTTCCTAATTTTCAATTTTTCAAATTTATTCTTTGCTCATTGCTGTCGTCAACCGATTAATTAATTAATTAATTTGAGTTTTTAGACCTACGTCAATGTGATTTTAAGACCGTTTTTAATAATCAGTGTTTAAAATTTTCTTTTATGCTTGCTTTCGCTTCCTAAAATAAATATTTCTTTGAAGATTATTTTTCAATTTATATTCGAAAGTGACTCATGCTTCTAAAAACTTCCTTCAAAGGTCAAACGACGGTGCCCCTCTTGGGTCTAAATGGACCGGTTGTTAAACGAGATGTGTATGGGACAATACTGTAGTCAGAATCATCCTCACTATTATACATCTGCTCCAGATGTGATGATGATGACGGCACGTAATTACTGCTGCTACTGCGTTCACTGTAGAGTAAAGGTATCTCTGGGATCAGGTCATGATGATGAAGGGGATGATGATAAGTAGGAAGCTGAAGGCTAGATAGGCTTGAAGGAGGATGTTGATGGTGAAGAGATAGTTGAGGATGACCAGGGTGTCGCTGTTGAAGGAAGTTGTGTTGGTGGCTCTGATGCTGAGGATAGTAATATGGGTCATGCTCAATGTAGCGGTGATGAGCTTGTGGAGAGTAACCTAGACTCGGAGGAGTGCGACGATGGTGGTGATGATGATGGATAAACTCATCATCAAGGTCATCATAACGCATGACTTCATATGGCATGGACTGGAGATGTTGCGGCATCATCATGAGCCTGCCTGGGGTACTACGGTACTGTGACAATGGCAAACTTTCTCTTTCCGATGAAGAAGGCTGTGAGTGGTCAGGGAAGGCAGCGGCATTATTATGAAGGAAGCTATTGAGCTTCGTTAGATTGAGATTAAGATGAAGTTGTGGTCGGGGAGAGAGTGATTTGGCCCCAGGCGGGGTTTGCATAGGTGGCGGATAGTAATTGTCTTTCGTTGGTAGTGATGGTGGTGGAGCTGAAGCCATGAATAATGGTTTGTTGTGCGCTTGCGTTGTGCTGACAAGATTTGAAGAAGCACTTGAAGGGGCTGGCGTGTTGCCGGAAGTGGCAGTGGTTGTGTTCGGTGGGGAGGAACCTGAGCCTGTTGGATTCAATGCTGTCGTTGCACCTGTTTGAATTATTGAGTGATGCTCCATTTCCTCTAGTTCCACACCTTTCGTTTCCGGAACAAAAACGCAAACGAAAAAAAGTCCGGCTATGGATACACCAGAGTATATCCAGAAGGCTCCGTACAGTCCCACATGGGAATGTATGTCCACATATGTTTTCACGGCTGCGAAAGCACAAGCGTAACTGAAGGAGGTTGACACAGCACCGCCAAAACCTCTGCAAATATTGAATAAAATAAAATAAATGAGGTTTCGAAAAAAGTAATTGTATTACTCGATAACTCCGATTAGTTATCCGATTCCGATATTTTTAGTGGCGTACCGATATTCTAAGGGAAACAATTCTCCTACCATCAACCAAGAAATTGGGCCAATCCCGATAGAGAAAAATAGAGTAAAAAATAGAACGCAGGTCAATGGAATCCAGTCCAAAGACGGGCCAAATCCAGGATACGATGGTGGCAGTGATTCTTCCATCCAATTATAAAGTCCAAATCCAAAGAAACTACCAGATATGAAAAATATTGAAAGAGTGAGCAAAGGCAGTCTGCCTGCTGTATCGATTAGCAGACCAGATGTCATTGAGCCAAGCAGTTGAAGAAATACAACAACAATGGCAGCTCCGTGTGGATTCAAAGATCTTCCGAAAACCTACAAAATTTCCAAAACAAAATTAGGCAGTTCTTCATAAGTCTTGGGGAAAGTAAAATTGAAAATTGGAAGGTTTCCAATAATTTAAAATGTTCTATTCCAGCTGGTTTTAAAAAGCTTCGGCTTATTCTACCTGTCGGAAGATGGGCACGGCATAATGGAAGAAAACAGTCACCCCCGAGAACTTCTGGAAAAACATGAGTCCACACGTAATAAACAACTGTCGGAAGGGGAACTGACTAGAACACTTCGGTAGAAAACTTTTCTGTTTAGTCATTATATTGCTGCGTAAAGTTTCGATCTCTGAAGTTACATCTTCTCCCCGGGATCTCAGCCATTGCATCGATTTACAGGCTTCCTCTTCCCTACCATGATACAGCAAAAAACTTGGTGTTTCAGGTATTGGAAGAATTGCTAGGAAAAGGAGAATGGGGGCTCCTGCCGCCACCGTTGCTAGTTGACGCCAATCCAAAAAAGCTCCCAGAGCAAAGGACGACAGGGTTCCTAAATGTCCAGCCATTTTCAATACGGCGCTTAGACAGCCTCGTATCTCTGGATGGGAGATTTCGCTTACGTAGACCTACGATAGTTAAAGAAGGTATTTATTATTTGGTATGTAATGTAACAAAGTATATATGAGCTAGATAGGAAGAGAACAGAAGCTGAAAGGATCGAAGGATTAGCTTAGCGGCATGAACGATGATAAATAAAACGATTTTGGAGATGGGAAATATGTTGCGTGTCTTTTGCTGGAATCGTTCCAGGAAAAGAGCAAAAAGGGTTGATGTTAGGTTTAGATGATTTCATCGTTCTCCTTTCTCATCCATCTACATCCAAAACGATAAATGCGGAGGAGAGGAAAGAGAGAGAGAGGTACTTACTTGAGTAGCCAAAAGCGTTACAGCTGAACAAAATCCTCCGATGAAAGATGTGCTGTACATCATTTCCACTCTCTGGGCAAACACTGTGAGAAGCCAAGAGCAAGAGAATGGGATGGCTACTATCAATAACGACTTCTTCCGTCCTAACTGTAACATCACACCTCCAATAAGGCAACCGAATAGGGCTCCTAAAAGTGACAGGCTCGCAACCCATGACCCTTCCTAAAAAATTTGGGAGAAAAAAAGAAAGATTTTATTATTATTTCTTCTTACATTACATTGCACTAGTAGCGTCGAGAATTTTTAGCAATAAAAAAGGAAATCATTTTAGATTAGTAAAGAGGTTTTGGGTCGGATTAAAGAAGGCTTGCTTGGGTTAGCTCGATATATATTCGACGAAACATTATTTTTGTCATAACATGAGCAAAAGGAATGCAATCATAAGAAATATCTGAGTATCTCTGACTCTGACTGACGTCATGATTTATTTTTCATTTTCGTTATGGTATATATTTTTTATTGATAATAAGTCCTTGGGGAATGGTGTTCGACTTTCGGAGTTGGGGTAGCTAACTAGAATGGAGGGAATGAAGCGAGAAAAATGACAGTGGAAGAAGAAAAAGAACGAGATCGACAATGATCTTACTTGTGCGGTAACGTGGAAAGTGCTAGTTTTTGATTCCTGTAACGATGCCAAGGCTGGACTGCTGTAGCCTTTCCCCAGTCCCGCTGCAAATGGCCCCAAACTTACAGCCAATGTTGCTAGGACCTGTTTTTAATAATAAAACAAAATTACGGTTTTACTAGTACATAAATTTTAATTTACCTCCTCAAATAAGTTGATCGTCTCTCTCTCTCTCTACTATAAACTCTGATTCGGGAGCAGAACCATTCAAAAACCTTCTCAAGTCTTGCGTTGCTGCTGATGTGATGTGAGGAGTGTATAATGTCTGATAAGATTGTATCATAAAATGACTGGAAAGCTACGAACATAATTCAAAAACTTTATTTTGAAACATTAAGAGCATTCATTTCAGCATAGTATCTTAAATGGCTTTTTAGGGATTTCCGACTACCAAAACAAAACCGACTGAGCTAACTTTTAAGACTTTAATTGACTTCTTATCGTAATCTAAAAAGGTTCCATTTTGAAATCGGAATATGTTTTATACTTTTCTCTATTATCAACATGACTTGTGTAAGTTTGTTGGTGTTTAGTTTACATAAAAAATCAAGAATCTTTCGATCGCATTATATTCTACAAATTCTACGAAAACTTCCTTTTCCTTTTTAAAATATGTTGTTGGGTTCTCCTTATCATTTCTTTCTTTATAAGGCTGATAAATAGAGACAGAGAGTAGCGCGGCACAGTGACAAAAGTAGAGTAAGAAGGAAGATAATATTTTTGTGGTTTGGTTTGGATTCTTTTTGGTCGGTCGTGCAAAGAAAAAAACAATAAAAATAATATGATGCAATGCAAGATGCAATTTTATAAAGCTCGTCTTGATGTCCTCCGCGTTTGTCCTGTCCAGATAACTTTTTTAAAGGTCTTTGTCAGTTTTTTGACGTTTTTATTATNCGTTTTTATTATCAATTCATTTTTTACAAACCTGTCTTTTATTTTCCTGTGCGGAACGACGGAAACTTAAAAGGGATGATATTGTTCCCTGAAAAACAAAACGAAATAAAGGTTGTTGTGATTTGTTTGTAGAGAAGAAAGTTTCTAAAAATTAAATAATAATTAATTAAAATGTATAAAATTATATAGAAGAACATTTAAAATAGCAATGAACTGTAAACTTTCCTAAACTGACGATGAAAATCAGTTATGGTGTGGCTTAAATTGTGACGCAATTTTACTTACTTGTGCTTTCGTTAAGAATGTTTGGGGCAATGTATGTATATTTAACACTAATGCCTTATTTAGAAAAAGGTTTTTGACCAAATTTATCAAAAATATTGTGACTAAAGTTAGTATAATTTGCTGTTGTTGTGACATGTCAACCTCTTTGTAACAGCACATGAGACAGGTCTAAGGAAATACATAATGCTAAAATAATACATGGACTTAAATTATGAAAACTCCAAATAAGTAAATCCTTACCAAACAGGAACATAAACCAATTCAACATTTCAGTTCTGCACATTCCTATTTGGAACGGTTTTAGTTTAGGAGCAGGATTCTGAGTATTAGTAAGAAGTAGGAAAAGAGCACATGAATGATTTGATAAGAGAATTGTGAAGGAATAAGAAAAGTAAAATCTAAAAGGCTTCATTTTATGTCTGCTTTTATATATTTTACTGCATAGTGACATGAATATGACAGAAGCCAGAACAAAAACGGTAGGAAAAGTAGAAGTGGATGATAAGAGGAGGAAGAAAGAAAGAGAAGAAGAGAGACCAAAAGGATTTCTTTTTATTATGAAAATTCTCATCGAAGTTTTGGTAGGGTTTGATTATTTGCTTTGTCCTTTTTTGTCGTTTTGTTGTTCAACTTTTTGTTCCAAGGTTATTCAAAATTGCCCCTGCTATGCTGCTGCCGCCGGAAAAGGAATGGAAGAATACAGAAAAGTTTTTAAGCTTTTCTCTTCTCTCTCTCTCTCTCTCTTCTTTATTACAAAGACGATGATGATGAGGAGAGCTTCTCTTTCTTCGAAAATGGGAATATAAAATGGAGAATGAATCTTTCTTTCTCTCTCTCCCTGTTCTCCTCTCTTGTGAGACTCTCCTGAGATTTTAAGCTCATTTTGTTTCCCTTTTTCAGTTAAGTTTTTAGAAACAGGCTGGAAAAAATGTGACTGACTAACAAACAAAACAAGCATTGTCAACGAGAAGGAAGAATGAGCATCAAAGCAACTTAATTAAAGATGGCAAATCGGTAAACAAGTAATCAATTATTTTCCATACTTGAATTAAACTGAATATAAGTATAAATAGTACAAAGAAGGTTTAGTTTGGAACAACGGATTTTACCCTGAAGAAAACTTAGATCAGGAACTGAAGTAGAATAATGGTTCAATTTGATTTACCTCTTAATTCTGTCTGATCTTCTTCGCTCCCTAGTCCCAACCATAACTACGTTTGTTTTTGTGACCGACCGATAGAAAGAAAGAAATAGTTTAATGAAACTTTACCAGAAAGTGCAAGTGGAAGGGCTATTTGGCGATTTTGTTTTTCTATTTCTTCTTTACTGCAGTTTCTTTCCCTATCTCACTAATTACTCCACTTTACTTTTCCACATTTATTAAAAAAGGACTCTCAAAAACAAAATCAAGCAAAAGGGTGAGTGGAGTGAAGCAAGTAGACAAAGTGAGAGTGATGAGAACACACACACAGAGAGAGAGAGAGAGAGAGAGTCTCTGGAAGTTTTCAAAATAAGTTAATCCCTTTTCCTCGTTTCATGTTTTCGTATAAGTAGAAAAGAAGGGGTTCCTCTACTTTGCAATAGCTTCTTCAAAGAATATAATAATAAAATTTTAAGCTTATGTTTTTGTTTCCCGGTTTCATTAACATCAGCCACAACAACAACGCAACTTGAGAAGAAATCGATCAGTTTGAAAGTATTCTGGTGCCGTAAATTTTATGCTGTTTCTATCTAAAATGTGCTTAAAGTTTTAAAAACAGGATAAAATGAAAGTATTTTAAACTGGTTTTGCTTACCTGAGTAAAGTGTCGTGGGATTTTTCTTCTGATGACTGAGAGAAAATTTGGCATTGTTTGCATACTATGTTGGGAATACGCTGAAGTAAAAGTGGGATCCTTTTGTAGGATATGTTCGCGATTTAATAATTAAATTTTGGGGCTGATAATAATACTATTTTATGAGGGAATATCATTGCTTCACTTTTTCCACTTGTAGAAAATATTATAAAGACGAACACATGCATGCAGCTTTATAAATTGTTCGTGTTTATTAACCGTTCTCTGGCCATCCAGAGTTGGCGGTCGATGGGGGGGTAAATGAAATTGAAAATGAATTCTTAGAAAAACTAGATTAAACTACTATATGAAGTTGTGCGTTCCTAATTGCACTTTTTCCATGTGTACTGTTTGAGTTCCGATCCAATACTGATGATGATAACTCTCCGGGTTCCGAGGAAGTTGTTAGCTTCTTCTGTTCGGCGTTTTTGTGAAAGAGAGTCTGCAATGAAAACAAAAAAACGGGCAAATGTTATTTAGTATTTGGGCTTGCAATATAAATATATAGAAAGACGCAGATTTTAAAAGAGAAGATGCTAACAGAGTATTCAGTAAGAAAAACATGCAAATTAAAATTGATGATAGGTAGGTATTTTTGTTTTTCAGTAATGAAATGAAAAAGTATTATTTACTCATACTTGCAAGTTGTAAATCAGCAAAATTATGTTGAAGAAGAAGAAGAAGAAGAAGACGACGACGAAAAAGGGATGATGGTAAGGTATGAATACAAGGTTGCCTTAATATGCGAGGTAGCGAGAAGTTAAATTGAATTAGGGAAATAATTGTCACATTTTAATTAAATTATGTTGTGGTATTCAGATTTATTAAATTAGCTTTAAAATATAAAGAAAAAGATCTAAAAAAAATGGTAGTTGTAATTACCGCCATTTCTTTCATACTGCGAATAATTTGTCATGTTTATGCAAATATGTTTAGAAAAATTTATGATGATTTTAGTTGTAGAGCTTGTATTACAAACGCTGCTGTTCTGAAAAAGTTTCTCAGCCATACATATGTAGGTAGCTTTTTAGTGAAAGTAATTTTGTCGTTTTTAGTTTCAAGTTTTAAAATACGCAAATGAAACGTAGGAAGTCTTGTTTACAGCGAAACATTTTATGTACATAGATACATTTAAGAAGAAATCATGGCACTTTCTCAATTCCCAGCTTAGAATTTGTTTTAAAAAGTATTCTGAAGCGGAACGGCAGCAAAAGAAAATAAAAAGTATGAATAAAATGGAAACGGACTAATGGAAAAAGTTGGAAGGGAGAAGGATGCGTATTCATTTATGACGGACTCTCTACTTCTTTTATGCAGACCTGCTTTTGCCTTAGGAGAAAGAGGGAACCCTGTGCATATATCTAAGTTACCATTTTCTTTCTCTTCTCTTAGCTTTTTTTGCAGACGACAGCTAAAATCTAAGCTAAGCGACAACAAAAGTCTACAAAAAGACTTTTTTGCCTCTCTCATAGTCAGTATAAAATACGAAACAAAGCACATGTTTGACAAATAAAAAAAGAAAGAATGGAGAGAGAAAGAAGAAAAAAGTAGTCCTCCCTTTTCTCCATTTCTTCTTTGGCTTTGGCTCAGACTAGGGTATTCTCGGAGTAAAAAAACCTAAGATTTTCATTAGTTTCTTAGGAGGATTTCATTTTCTTGACAATTTTTCATTTAGTTTTCCCTCGAAGCAAGCAAGAGTTGGGAAAAGCAGCAGCAGCGGCGGCAACGGCAACCGAGCCGGAGATCTAAAATAAGAGCCAAGTTGTGAGCAAGCAAATGAGTTTTTCATGTTTGTATATGTTTTGTTGGTTCATATATAAAAAAGCCGTTGTTACAGCCGTCGCCTTAATATCTTTTTTCTTTGGAGACTCGCTTCTCTTTTTCTTATAACTATGTTGGATGTAGTATGGAATGATGGAAAAAAGAAGTTTGAAATGATTTTGTTTGTTATTTCTTCTTTCGTTCTCTTAACGTAACCGTCTACGGTAGCAGCCTTCGGCATATCATCGGTAATAATTTTCTTTCTACGAAAACACAAAACGGCTTCCCAAATAACGGAAAGAAGATGAAACATGATCTGGTGTCGTTTCTTCAGGTAATTTAGGAGCTGAAATGACAACTCCTGTTTGTTCTCTTATATCATTGCTCTCGCTGCTGCGGTTGTGATGAATGATGATTACCGCATATCAAATCATCATTCTTCTGATGCTGCTTTTTCGCCAAGGAGACAAGTCCAGAACTTTGCCTGAAGTATGTACTTATGTGTTATGTACGTGTCCTTTTGAATAGCCTCAAGTTAAGAGGATTTGAGCAATAACTGGAAATAGAATTAGAGTGAAAAAGGGTTGAATTGTGGACAGGAAGAAGAGAGAGAGGAGCATCAGTAGTCAGTAGTGATGGGTAAAGAATGAATTCAGTTAGGCTCAAATGCATGTTCTACAGAGAGATCAACAGAGAAAATAGTAAGAGCATCGGACGGAACAGAATAACACTTTTCTTCTTATTCCGTGTATTTTCCCTTTTGTGTTTGAAATCTCCTTTCATGTTCTGATGCTTCATTGCTACCCACTACCACAGCTTTTACCGTTTTGTTATGGATGGATTGCTAACACAAAATGGGTACTGCTATGTTGCTTTCTCCAATCCATTTTTGTTAAGACCTTAAGGTTTTGGTCTCATCTCTTTACACACAAGCTGATGTGAAAGTCTTGAGACACACGCGAGCGAGCAAAGCAAGGAATGCAGGAGCACAGTCCATTCCACTTACACTCGTTTAGATACCCGACATGGTTTTTTGAGTCAGCAGTTAAGGCAGCAGCAGAAGAGAAAGAAGAACAAGTTTGCTTTCTCTCTCTTTCTGGAACTGGTTTGGATACCGCAGCGAGCGACGGATTTATTGATTTTGACCCATCCGTGCCGTGCTTTCTTTCCCAATATAAAAGGAAAATGCATGAGTAAAAGTAAATCTATGCTCTATACAGAGACAGAGGAAGGATCTTTGAAAGATTGTATAATGGGATGATGATGATGATGACTATGTTGGTTCGTTGGTTGCACGTAAAAGTACTCCAACTCCACATAAATAAGTAGTTCTTCTGAACAAGATTCATACATTTTTTTATATTTTATAGATAGAAAATAGAAGAAAAAAGGATTTTTGCAAAAAGGGAAACAGAAAAGAAAAGTGAATAGAGATAAAAATGGAAGATAGCAATGCATAGCAGCAGTGTAACAGAATGATGATTGTATTCAATTGTGCTTTGCTTTTTGTACTAGTACTATGTTTTGGGAGCTTCTTCCTTCCGTCTGTCCAGTTTTTCATTCCATTCCAAAAGAGAATTAAAATGGGTTAGCGAGAAGGTAGGACAGAACGGAAGAGGAAAATATGTTTGATGAGATTATGGCCCGTATAAAGAACATTTTTACTGTTTTAGTATTTTATCCGGGTTTTCGCTACTAGAAAGAATGCATAGGTAGTTAGGTAAGATTCCTTTGCATGCGAAACTGCTGCTGCTGCTGCCGCTACAAAAAATTCTCTAATCAGTTTTATGAATTTCTGCCTGTAAATATGCAAAGAATGCGAATGTGTGGCTAGAGAAAGTAAAGTGGCCCTGGATGAAAAAAGGCTTTGGAGAACTTTTACAAAAATAGAAGAAAAACATTTTCACCTGGCTCAAACTCAAAAGCAAAGTTTTTAAAAATAAACTTAGCTTTTCCCCTGATTACATCACTTTAGTTTTGCTGGGCATAAGTAAGATGGATGATTGTAGAGAAAAAAGTTTTCGTATATTATATGGAACAAAAAAATGGTGCTGCTGCTTCTACCTGCCACCATGCAGTACCACCAGACCTTCACTGCTCACTTTCACATAAGCAGCTCCTCCTTGGTCTTCGGGTTGTTGGTGAAATCATGAAATGGTGATGGTAGAGCGTAGCCTTAAGAATCAGCAGCAGCAGCAGTGAAAATGAAATTCTGTCACTTTTTTCTGTGCCAGCATTCCTGTAGTACTACAATTTACCACAACTGCGATTTTTCTTTTTTTCTGTGATATAATAATATAGGCTCCTACCTAAGCTTTAAAAATGTGCTTTCTCTCTCTAAACTGTACCTATCTTCATGAGCATTTATAAAGAAAATCAAGCATAGGTGCTCATATCACCACTAAACGTGGTGAAAGAGTTGAAAATTTGCAAATAGATTTACGCTACAAA
>JAHZNJ010002408.1:0-15121 GCA_027744475.1 Lepidocyrtus cf. sotoi NNG-2020
TGGTGGTAATGGCAATCGACAAACCCCACATCAGCAAAACAACGTGCCAAAATCCTCTTACTCAGATATGGTCACTATTGCCTCTGTTAATGAAACTTTTGTGCAGGATAATGGCGTTGTCGTAACTGCATTGTAAAAAAGCCGCGGAAGGAATCATTCTGTAAAGTTTTCTTCTAAAGTGGAGAAAGTACTGTACAAGCTCATCTTAGAGCACAAGATCTATTTATGAATTGTATATAAACCACAGAGTAAAGCATATTAACTGTAAGTCCAGAAATTTTAGCTACGCAAATAACATTTTTATATTTCTACGAACGTGTAGGATGTTTGCAGTCCAACAGTTTTTGGCAAAGCGAGATACTAACTATTAATTACTCGATTAAAGTTTGCAGATGCAGCGTGTAATAATAACTTTATCATTATTAAGCAAGTATTGTTTGCATATGTGTATGTACAATTTAGGCAGTTAATTATAATGTGATTACGGAATGGAAAGTTACAATAATTACACCTGGAAACTAAAGAAAATGATGATGTAGATTACTTAGAAGATTTTAAACGTTTGATTGATTTTTGCGATTAGGTAATTAATGAAGTTTTGGCTTGATTGGATCGAGAGTACCTGAAGTATGGATGATAAAGATTAATAGTGAGCTTATTTATATTTTGCTTTTGTTTTTAGGTTTAGATATAGATTAACTATTGCAAAAGCTATTATTAACAAAAAGTGAAGAAAGTAAACTTGTTGTGATGCAATTCTTTTTATGTTAAACAAACATACTCACGTATTACAGCAGGAATTAATTACCTGTTAGATAACAATAATAACTATTAAGTAATACAATACCAGATTAGAATGTAAAGGAAAGCTGAAGGAAAACGAAACAATTTCATGATAAAGAAAATTTTGTTAATTAAGTGTTCATAAAGCTATCGCCAAATACCACAAAACAAAACCCACGCGCAACGAAATGCTACATAATATTGCATATTATGTCAATTGTTAGAATACGGTTACTATTACGAAATGTAATTAGTTTAGTAGTGTTAACTCGAATATAATGTAATAACTTGTAAAATATATTTAAAATGGAAGGAAGCAGTAATACAGTTGAGGCAAAATGCGGAACTACATGATTACATTTTTATATAACAATAACTTACTCGCTATTAATACACAATTAAACCATAATTACCTAGTTGAATAGTGCTTCCAAGATTTCCAATCATCCAAGTTTTATCTCATCAGTTGTGCAGTTTTATCGGGATGCAGTTAATTTTAAAGCTTGCTTTCAACGAATCTAGTCAAGCTTACGCAAAAACTTTTTATTGCGTTACATAATTTTTTTTATATTGGAAAGTTTTTATTTTGGTACGAAAACTTTATGTTTATGTCACACATTATACAATTTACTAATAATAGCTGAAATTACTGTTTTCCAATCTACGTAGTTAAGTGTTTAAAACAACTAAAAATGTATGTAAATTATCATAAAGTTTATGTAATTTATTGTTACGAGGAAATGTAAATGTAAACTAATTCCAGAATGATATTAAAAATTGTTAAGCCGCTACCTAGTACAATTTAATTTAAGGATTGATTTCATCGAAGTAATTACAAAATAAAGTTGTTTTATTAATTAAGTAATAATAAGTCATGCTACATGTCCACGCGGGTGTTTCATGTTTCATTTTAAATGAAAATGAGCGTGCACATTATTGCACAAATACTAAATACATATATACAATATTAAATGTACCTCTTTAATGTAAATTGAAATTGAATTATTAATTGTTAAAGAATAAATTAAGAGTGCTATATACACATCTAGTTTTATTCCATAAGGTTTTATTTCGCTTCTTGGCACCACTTTGAGTCTTGTTCAGTAGTATGCAAATGAACCCATTGCACCATATCTAAAAAATAAAGAGATGATTTCATCAAATAAATTTCAAGTTATTAATACGCAAAAAACTTAAAAAGGTTCAACTTTTACCTGTAACTTTTGAGTAAACTCCTGCAGAAAATAAAAAGTGTCAAAACGATTATTTTTACCTGAGCAAATTCGTAAGTACTATTTTTAGTTTTCATATGTGAAAATATTTCATACCTGGTTTACCAGCCCGAGCACATCCTTCGCCCCTGAAAATTAAAAGGTAAAAGTAAGATTTGTTTTTTAGAATACAAAAAATAAATATTCTTAGATTTGACACTTCAACGTTGCTAATTTTAAACTATTTCTTACCAAGAGACTACTCCAACTTGTCTAAACTGCTTTGATTCAGTCTTCTTGATCAAAGGACCACCCGAGTCACCCGTACAAGCATCTTTCTCACCGTGTTCATAGCCGGCACATATCATACGATCCGTAATCAAGTCGGGATTACTCTCCGTGCACTTGGCAGGGGAAATGTAGGGAACGTCTAGCTTTTGAAGTTGTCTTGTGGTTCCACCTGTGAAAGACAGTTTGTGACTGTGACCTTCGTATTAATATAGTAAGTCGTGAGTAATACGGGACACTAAACTTACCCGCGTTTTCAGCACCAAGTCCCCATCCAACTACTGTCAAATTTTTCCCAACCCAGTCCGCCAACTCTGCCTCGCCTATAGTGGCTGGTGGCATACAAATAGGGGTAGGAGCATTTGGATCAGCCAAGTTAATTTTCTTGTCTACGCGAAGAAGGGCGTAATCGTAGTCATAATATTCGTTAAAAAGCGGATGATTGATGATTTCCAAAACTTTAAATCTTTGAGTTTTTTCATCATCGTCGGATTTCTTGGCTTCATTGTACCCAGAACTTCTGATCGATCCTGATTGACTGGAATTTTTAGTAGTTTCAATCAATCACTCAGATAAATAAAATTTTAAATCCTTTCATGCAAATTACATTTATTCATACCCTAATGCAACATCTTTAGCCCCCTTCTTCTTTGTCATGTCGAGTAAATTTGCATGGACAAGAACTTCGACTTGATCCGGAGTTTTGTTTTCAAACCAGAAACAATGAGCCTGAAAAAAATTAATGCTACTTGGTACGAGGAAGTCAAAAGATAAAATTAATTAAGACTTTAAACTATTAAATAAATTAGAGCAAATTACAGCTGTAAAAATAAAACGATCGTTAATAACAGATGCCCCACAATTTGGAGATCTAGTGCCAGGGTAGACAATGGCTGCTTGCCAGGGGAACTCGTTCATTTTTGCGTCTTCACCACCTACACCAAAATCCAAGTACAAATTACAGTTTTGTTAACATCGATAACATTTAACATTCTATTCAATAGTCATGCGTACCAATGATACGATCATCCTTATTTTGCAAGCCGCATACTGTAAAAGTGCAAAAAGAAATTAATCCATGAAACAATTTAGGAAGTTGTGTAAGCATAAGCAAACAAGAAGTTTACGATAATTTTACCGCATCTTTGATCTATTCGCCTGTCAATGTTTTTCGGTAGCATTTCTGCGGATTCTTTAAACAAAAGAAAATTCATAATGTTGACGGTCTTTGCCAATTGTATGGTACTACTGTTTAATTTATTATGGTTATTACCATCGGATTGACATTTAGCTACACAGCTAAATCCAGTGTATTTTTTACTAGCTGCTGCTGACCTTAGTTCGGATTCCAATGTTATGAACAGGTGCTTTAGTGCCGGGTCACTTGGGCGCAAAGTGAATTTATCCTTCCCACAAAATTTTTTTGATCCAAAAGATCCATCTGAAACTTTCAGATATTCATCCGAGCATTCACTATCTACCTTTGGAGTATCGTAAGTGCAGGTGACTTCCACATTACAGTCTTTGCCACCCTGAAAAAATATATAGTTTTGTCGATATTATAAAATATTAATTTTTTATATCTAAGCATTTAATTGTTCTGTTGCCTTAAAAAATGTTTGTTTAAATTCTCACAAATAATCCCCAATAGCACTTCGGGGCTTTCACTGGGTAGCGGACGTGGAATTTTGGAGGAGGCTTATTAAGTTCGACTAAAATTCCCTTCTCACATCGTTTCACTTTAAATTTAAAAGGGAAGTAAACGTTCAGTTTTTTTAAAAATTACTTTGAATGATAAAAAATTAATAAAATGAAATATGTGTATAACCAAAACCTTTAGCAAACACTGACTGCGCCAGGAAAATGCTCTGAAACAAAAAAAAAGTATATTAGAAAACCCCTAATAAATTTATCGTAGTGCCTTGATTTACTGATTACCCAATTTTCTTACTGTGAAAAGTATTAACTGTATTTTTAAACGATGGCGAAGGGTAAACATTTTGCAACTATTTGAATATCACTACAAAAAAGGACCTGATAGTAAACCTATTTTACAAAAATTAAAATGAATTACTGTCCCCACGTTAATAAATTTGCTACGTTAATCTATTGTAGAACATAATAATTAACGTAACATAATTTTCAGACAACAATATGTGGCTGAAGCCAGAAACGCCATCCAAATTTATTAGACATGCATTGTACGTATTTTACTACATTGTCACCATAAAAAAGCTATAATTAATTTTAGTTTTTGGTATGCATGCATGGAGGTTCCATTATTGTCTAGTTCATCTTACTATCCGTAATTGGCTATATCCGTAATTAATGTCAGATCTCATAAAAAGACGCTCTTGCGTCAAGTTGTTTACGGTGCTCGCATTTCCTTTTCATCAACAAAGATTTACACCGCCACTGCGCACTGTGCAGCTTTTTGGGATAAATGACATAAAATTTTAAATTAGGTTTGTCATGCTATTTGCGAAATGTTACCAATCTATTTCATACAAACAAAAACGGGACTAGCCGTTTCCCCATGCTCACGTTTTTAGCGAATGTAAAAGAATTCTTCCTTCATAATTGCTTGGACGACCTTACCCATCGTATAATACGCAATTTGCAATCGATACTATTTTTAGAGATTTAAAGGGTAAAAGTTAAACCAAATCAAGTAAGAACATCAATGAATACGTCAGGCCCATACTTGATACGGCAAATGTGTGGGTATATTTATTTGAGCATTCTGTCATTAATTAGTAAATTAATTTGTTTACTACAATATTTGTACAATCAACTGCGTTTCTTTGTAAAAAGCATTTTACTGCTGCTGCTGTGATTGTGATTACGCTATTATTATTCTCATTGGTAATTTGTGATAACAATGCAGTAAGAGTGCATTTGAGATATGTCCAGGAAGAAAGAAATGAACAAATGTAGAAATATTGTAGAAATGGCAAGGAAATTAATTTGAAACAGGTTTTAGCAGCAGCAGCAGCAGGAAGCGAAAATATCTTTAGTGAGTAAGTAGCGATAATGCCTAGAGAGCGGAAGTGGAAGTAACGGTAGGAGAGAGAAGGTGGAAAATGATGCTTGTTATGAATCATCATTCTCTCTCACGTGACTTAGCACAACAGCAATACTACTAACAACAACTAACACAGTCTGCTTTTTGCATTATCATTATCATCATTAATGTAAGGAAACAACGGTAGACTAGTGCAGTCAGTGGCATGGCAGTACAAAGTTGTATGAACCTGAACCGATGTGTCAAAGAAAATCAAATGAAACGTTCACATTCCTATACGCAAAAAACATGGTATACCTATTTGTCGTCGTTATGCACGGGTTCCCTGACCCTCATCACCGGCACAGCGAGCATATTTCTACTTGTCCATTTTATTGCAAAACTATCTTAAGAGCCACTACCACCACCACAATAAAACAAACAAAAGCCCCAACAAGACAGTGTGTCTTTGGCTTTGATCAAACAAAATCATTTTCCCATTTTAAGGAAAGGCTTATACCAAATTACAATACTACTGCCAATATAAAAAAATGAGTAACTCATGATTGTGTGTTTTTGTTGTTATTCTGCTCTAAAGGTTCGGAATAAAAATGTCATATTTCTTCAATATTTGTGCAAAAAACATAAGTGGCTCTGCAAACCATTGACCATATTCGTTTTAGCGTATATTTTAATGACTCATATTGTGCATGTAAGGGAAATCCAAAAACATACAAATACTACAACCAAGAAGAGCCAAGCCATCATAATAAGCAACTCAACAACGGACACAACAAAAGGGTTTTTTTGTGATATGTAGCTGTCAGAAAAGTCGTCCAAAGATTCTATGCAGGTAGTAGGTTAAAGACCTTAAATGAAAAGCGATGCGTGATTGATAAAGTAATTCTTGCACAGTATGTGGTAGCGTTATTGTGGTGGCCATGCATTACTTGGCTGTTGTAGTAGTAAGTTCAAGGAGTGAGTAGTAAAGTAAGTAAAAACGTAAAAATTGTTATTCTATGTCAGGCGAGGGTGTTAACGCTGCTGTTACGCTACTTTCGTGGATCGTAATTATTATCATCATCAATTGGATTTTCTCAGCAACAAAATCTGCATGTGTCACACAAACACACAATAATACCAAAACACAAAAAGCAACAATCAAAATAATATTTCGCTTCAATCTCCGCCGGCAATTACACTCTTTGCAGTCTTCGCACAGAGGTGAAGAGAGAGTAGCGTTATTTTGCAGTAAAACCGTTTATGTTATTTTCAATGTAGACTGTTTATAGTGCCCTATTTATTTTTGTGGGATCAAAGTAAGTGGCATCACGCAATAACGCAGCACATAATAACTTATTCGAAAAGTTATGTAGGCATTTCTTGAGAGATTAAAAACGTATTTAGCAATTGAGCAGAGCATGACAAATTGGAAAAGTGGCCAATGCAATGCAATGCCGGTGTGGTGTTTCTAACTGTAATGTCGTTTCAATTGCGTGAATCAGCACTTTCAGTTTTGAATCGTAAATCAACGCAACTTCCAAAACCACAGTTGAAGTTTTTTTGTTGTACTGCGATTCGTGTGAGAGGAAAAACAAAACGGCACTACACCAAAAAAAATAGATGCTTTAAAACGACAAACTAGGGTTGGTCTGCTAAGGGCTAGTCATTGTAACTTTGTAACGTCACTGCTGTCAAGAAACAAATTCTTCAGTTTTTAAGGATTGATGGTTTCAGTCGATTACTGACAGGAACTGATATGAGTCAGAGTCACATGAATTGAGAAATGGACAATCATTCTTTCCGAGAGAGAAAAAGTATATTAATGTTTTAAATTGTGAACTGTTGTCATTTGTAGTTCAACAGTGGCGATGTGAGCATTGTATCATTGAAAAGTGTCAAAGTCAAATCCGAATTTGAATGCCTTTTTGCTGCAAGTAAAGTTTTTGCAACACTACTGTCGCCACATAATGTTAGGCAAACCTCACAGACTGAATAGGCCAGCTCTTACTAAAAGAGTAGAGCAAAATGTGCCAAGTTCACAAAAAAATTTTGGTTAAAACCAAAATCGAAAGACGTCCTCCTGAGAAAATCAAGCAACTGCTGAATAATATTCCGCAGCAAAATGTGGGAATCGTGGTCAGTCCTGAAAGAAAAAGGGATAAAAGTAAAGGAACTTCCGGGATCAATAAAAAATATCAGGAAATCTTACAAAAATATTCCACAACCGGAGAAAAATTCACCGACGACGATTTTCCGGCATCAAGAACATCTCTGTTTTGTTCCTCTGGCCAAAAAACAAAAGAAGAAGCAATGGACCAGGCAAAAGAACAATTTGTCAAAGGGGCAAGAAGCATAACCGCATGGCACAGACCGGAAAACATTAGGATGAAAGGTGAAGAAGACTGGCTGGTGATAAATGATCCTCGTCCCTCTGACATTTGCCAAGGTATGACAAACCATTACCTTTTTATTGCTACAATTTTATCATTTTGATATATCACCGATATGCATAGACACATATTTTTTTAGAGTTCATATACTATTTTGTTAATTTGCTTTACAAAAGGCGAAATTGGTAACTGCTGGTTCGTTGCCGCGTTGGCATTAATTGCTGAAAGAAAGGACTTGCTATCAAAGATTTTGGTGACCACCAAGGCAAATCAGACTGGAGCATATCTCGTGAGACTTTTCAAAGATGGAGAGTGGAAGGACGTTATAGTTGATGATCTACTTCCGTGTGATTCCTTACAAAGACTGGTGTTTTCCAGTGTAAGTCTGGCTCTATTGGATAATATGCTTAATATTTCTTAAAAACTCATTCAGATTAAATTAGAATGGTAAAAAATGTCCCATTTCTAATGAATTTAGTGTCGTCGGAAGCAGCTTTGGGTGCCAATAATAGAGAAGGCAATGGCCAAATTGCACGGTAGCTATGAATCTCTGCAATCTGGCAGCATATGGGATGGTCTCAATTATCTTACTGGATTTGTATCCGAAAGAATATTTTTGGTAAGGAATTCGGGAAATAAAATAAGTTCTCAATTGACCCCAATTTCTACTTCTGCCATGTAGTTAATTTGCTACGTCTTCTAGTCTTCTGCCAATATTTTTATTTTTTTATCATCGTGCATTCTTTTAGAAATCTCAAGACGATCGTGAACTTTTATGGGGTAGATTACTATCCTTCTACTCATGTGGGTTCCTCATGGGAGCCAGCATTACAACAGCCAAAAATGTTGAGAAGCTCTACGAAGAAAAGGGACTTGTTGCCAATCACGTCTACTCCATATTGCAAGTTGCTTCTTATGAAAAAACTAGGTAAATAAAATGCAATAATAAAAGCGTGATGAAGAAGATGATCCGCCTACAAGATATCTTCTAGAATCTAGAAACTTCATCGTTAATAATGCAATGAAAGCGGAAAACATTTGAATTAAATAATTTTTGGTTTGGCAGACTAATTCAACTCCGCAATCCATGGGGAAGGTTCAGTTGGAAAGGAGATTGGAGTGATACATCATCCTTATGGAGCGATTCCATGAGAAGGAAGTTCTCTCCAAATCAATCCCAAGAAGGAATTTTTTGGATGAGCCTTAACAATTTCATGAGGTTGTAAACATATTGGATTCTCTTAAAAGTATTATTGTCTTCCGGAAAAATTTTGTTTGTATTTATATCTTCAGTTGCTGATAAACATAATTACTTTATGTTGTGTTCGGTTCCGTAGATATTTTACGTGCATAGATGTATGCAAAGTACGCAGTAAGTGGGCAGCATATTCACTCGACGGAATTCTACCTCCTTCTGCAGATCAGGATTGTCAACCTATATATGAACTGATTAATGACGAAAAAACTTGCGAAGTTGACATATCCTTATACCAATCCTCTAAACGGTAAGATTAAACTTATTTTATTGTCATACTGGTCCCAAATATAAAAAACGCTGTCCAAATTAAATTTTTTACAAATTTGTCATGCTTTGACTTGTTTGTTGTTATTTTTCTGCCACAGAAATTCTCGTAAAGCTGTGAAGTTGACTGACATTGGATTTCTCGTTATTGAAGTTGATGCGAAAACGTCAGGCGGAGAGCCTAAACTGGTTCGTGTAATCGAACTAGTAAAGAGTGCTCAGAGACGATGTATTACAACTTCGATAATGCTCCGTAAAGGAAAATATTGTATAATTCCGTTCTCATTTGGAAGTTGGACTTTTAAAGGTGTTTATTAAAAAGAAAAACAATATCATTTTGGTGATTTAAGAAAATATTGCTCAAACCAAATAATCAATATAATCTATTTGTTTTCAGAAAACGATGAAATCTTCCATGCCTTTACCTTGACAGTTCATTCTTCTCATGATGTTCTTTTACGAGCAATGAAGCCATCCTACGCTCCTTTTATTTTAGCAGATGCAATGATTTTGTATACCAAGAAATACGGGAAAGTAAAGCGTTACAATAGACAAGCGGAATATGACGATATTGCTACAATTTCTGTGAATTTGGGACTGGGATATTGCACTGTAATAGAGAACAACAGCAAACATAATCTTGAATTCCTCATGAATTCCAAGACCAATCCGAATTACACATCAACGAGAGGTTCCTTTGAGACTTGTGATGTTGTGGCTCCTTATCAGAGGTTTTTATTTAATTTTAATTCAATTTTATTATACACGAACGGTAATCTTTTAAAATGATTTGAAATTTTGGAATTATTTATAATTTTTTTATTGGTTTAGACAAGTTGTTCAAGTTTTGACTGCAATAGACGCAAAGAAACCAGGAAAAATTGCAAACTCGTATCAACTCCAGTTACTATACGAAGCACGGATCGACAAGCATCATAAACCCTTAATAACTGAACGGATTGCTGGTCTCCATTCACCCCGACCCATTCTAAACAAACTTTCAACAATAGAAATTTAGTAAAGAAAAGAAAGAAAAAAAAATCAATTTTCTTATCTAATTTATAATTTTGCTACCAGTTTTTTTACATAATAATAAATGATTTTTTAAATAAGTGGATAAAGCAAGTAAACAAGTGTTACGTTATGCAACACCTTCGATTAAACATTCCTTCAATTTTATTTCACCTCGTCATAATAATCCGTTTTAATGCCTATATACATGCATACATATTCGTGAGTAAATATTATCCTAACATAATAATGCGTACATGGTATATCTTAAAAACTTAACTAGAACTATTTCAATTAACATTATACTGACTTGTGTGTATAAAACGTTTAGATGACTGAATTCAATACATTATTATTACACCTCGTTAATTTTATTGAGTACTCTCACAACAGGGAATACTGCTCAGCTCGTTAGCTTCTATTTTATACTCTATTTAAGTATAATAGAATTACACTCAAAAGTGAAAATTGCGTAGAATGTTGAATGTTTACATTTTAATGCTTTAATCTATGCGGTATTAAGTACGAACGAGAAAAATTGGTAAACTACTCGATAAAGAGTCAATTGGTATTTGTGCAGATTGCTCACATTCAATGTACATTTCCTATTCGCTAATTACACTTAAACTTTAAAAATCGGAATTCGGGAGCCCATTTTATCTGTTTTACATTCTACAAAAAATCTCAATCTTTCGCTCATCCTTTAAATGCAAACTCACAAAAATACATACAAGCATTCTCAAAAGTATCAAATATCAATCCAAGAAAAAAATACATAAATTATAATAGCTTCAGTAATTGTAGTAGATTTAGAATTATTAAGATCACGATGATGGCTCTCACAAGAATTAGATATTCCGCTTTCAAGAAGAATGTGTTTTGTTTTATATTGTTGGAGAGAGGAAGTAAAATATAGACACTTAAAATTATTATCTTAATGTGGAGGAACTGAAGTTAATTTATTTGATTAAATATAATATATAAATGGTTTTTGTTGCTCTTATTATTTGTTATAAATAAAAAAAGATAATAAAAACGAAACCGGGTATAAAAATATATTCGTCATAAGGTAAGTAGTATTCGTAAAATAGTAAATCACAAATCATTTAGCGCCGCATGTTGCATATGTAGCCTCTGCTTGCAAAATTCGTAGAATTCGATCTCACGTGTAAAGTTTTTCCTGAGGATGTTCTTCACTTGCTCTGAAACTGGGGGCTTGTACATGTTCTTGTTGATTTTAACCATTGAAGATAAGTTATCTGCAATGAAATGAAAAAAAGATATATTTTGAGGAAAAATTTTAGCATAAAAAATATCATATCAGCATCATCATCATCTTCACTTCTCATTACAAGGAAAGAGGTGTGCTATATTAGCTTAATTGACAGAAAATGGTATGCACCACTGCCAAAATTTAGCACAAGCTCGCAATTATCAAATGCGACGATGCTTCTGATGGCTATCATCAGCAAATCAAATCAGCGTGCAAAACAAAATAAAACAAAACTTAAAACTACAACGTGTGCATAAATATTTAAATAAACTAGAATTATTTATTATTAAGATACTTTGTTGCTGCTCTCATAAAATCAAAAAAGGAGGAGGATACACTTACCATAATAAACCTGAGTAGCTCCACTAAAAAATCTAGGAACGTAGTTTTCTAAAACTTTAAGAGTTACATCCATTTCCTCCAATACCCCGACCACAGAATAATGTTTCTCAACATTTCTTTTCGCCTTTTGCATTGCCCATTCACCGTTGAATTCTCTGCGAATTAAAAACATAAACTTGTACTTACTTTCATTTGATTCATCATCATTCCCTTTTCATTATTATCAGCAGCAAATTTATAACTGAAGAAGCTTCAAAATCTTTTTTTGCATTATGAATGAGTAAAGCACATGTACAATTAGAAACACGAATTAACAAACAGGAAAACAGTAACACAACGATACCTACAAGATGTATGTATCTATTTTGTATTATAGTACTTACGTACGTCTCTAATTTCAATGTATAACTTTTAATATCGAATGGTAAAACATGTAAAAATTGTTTATCTAATCATTTCAATTTCGGTATAAAACCATAATTTGTTTATATACATATGTTTTAATGTGAATCCAACTCATTCATTCATTCATGTCGTATTTATAGCAGCAAGTATTTCGAAATAATTTTTTTAATGATGCAAGTTCAACTGATTAAAAAGTATTTTGCCTTACACGCATTTCTCATCGTGTCCACAGAAGAACATAGTCTGCCTACGATGGTCGCCGACTCCATCGTGGTACTCGCCAGGCATAAAAAGACATTCTCTGTCTCCATTTAAGACGCAAGTTTCAAAATCCTGATGAGTGTACACAAAAAGAAACAAAAAACTTTTAATAACGGCAGCCTTATTATTGCTTTAGTAAGTGGTTAGGTTTTATCTCGGATTTCCAAGTTTAGTACGCGATTTTTAGGTCATCGAATAACCGTGTCTGAAGAAAAAATAGAATTCAATCATACTTAATTATTTAACGAGAAGATGCAAAATATTATAAAACAAGACAGAAGATTTTTTTTTTTGATAAATGGGAAAATGTTTATGCTGATACAGTATCTGTAAATGCTAATGTAACAATAAAAACAAATCATTTCATTCAACTCGATAACTTCGAATTTTTTTGTAGGTACATAATTTATTAAAATGTGATTCTAACCTCGTAAAATTACTGAAGCATGTGTGCTTCACGTATACAGAGGGAGGGGTAAACATATCCACCATCGTAGCGAGTCGGCTCTACATAGCAAAAACGAATTAAAAATCAATTTTCAATTTTTGAAGATGATTTTTTGTAGGATTAAATATGTTTTATTGCGTAAACATCAATAACATCAATTGAGATGAATGTATTTATTTATGCGTTTCAAATCAAATAAAACTACTTATGTATCAATTAAAACTTTTATGGCACCTCTTCGTAATAGGTCATCTTGATGGTCTCTACTTTCTGCGTTCTATCGCGATGAAATTGAAATCCATTCAGTATGGCTAGACGTTGCAGAAGATCCATTAAAGTTTGGCTCCCGACCTTCGGCACTCGATTGAAAAACAAGGTCTCCTTTTCTGCATTTCTCGTGTTGTTTAAAGCCGTGGCGTTGTACTGCAATGCAATACATAGAATACGGAAAAGGTGAAAAATAGTAAATAAAAACAAACTACCTAACTTTGTTTGACGCAAGCAAAATATTTCCCAGTCCACAAAAAAATTTACTGTCGGGTCGGGGCTAGTTGTGTAGTGTAGCGCATTAGTGAGCTAATTAGGATTAAGATAACCATTTCGTGCAGAAGATCATTCGGTCTTGATAAGATCAACTTCGTACCCATCTTTAAACTATGCAATAGAAAAAAAACTTGCTTCACCTCAAATGTCATGCTGCTGTAGTTTTAATTATAACGAAAATAATGTTATTGCGTAAATTCATACCTTCAAATGAAAACTCATGCAGACATTAAAACCAGTGATTATATTTGTTACCCTGCCCTCCACAAATTAGTTTTACCCAAAGTCTGCTTAATAACACGAAAATTTTACCTGTTCATTCATCCATTCGTTACGTATTATAAAATGCATTTTTTGTGATGCCCTCGTAATAAGAGAAAGAGATGGAGGAATTTTATACCCTATCATTAAACCATTTTTAAACAGCACGCGTCTGCTCTGTTGCTGCCGTCATCTTTTTTTGCAGTTTACTACAAAACAAGCGGAGCTTGTTAATTTTTCTGGTATTAGAAAACCGTTGATATATTGTAAATATTATTGTATCCTATAATAACCACCATATCAACAAAATACCTACCTACCTACACCTAAGAAAAGCAGAAGAGTTACTGGGTACATATGTGCAGCGGCAGTAACACATTTCAAACTCAATACAATACTGTGTGGAGATATCACGCATGAAAAATCAAAACTTTATCTGTCAATATTTTTTTTTAAAAAATGAGAACTGCTGTAGAAAAAATGCACTTTTTCAAAAACTGAGGAATGAAGCCAAACCATACAAATATAATCTTAAAAACATATTCTAAGAAGATATTTTTAAAAATAAGATGTTATCGGTGATAATAACTTTTGGCTAAATGATATTCATTCTAGAAATACGTACAAAACTATAATCATGCATACTTGTAAAAAATTAAAGAACACTTGTATGAATACCTTAATTTTCTGTAAATGCTATGATATGGTTACACATTACACACCTACCTACTACCTGATATTAGCTACTGGTGGTAGGGGTAACTGGTAAACACGCTTTTCACCAACGCCAGGTATAAATATCATTTTTCACCACCCGCACCTATTCGTAGAAAGAAGGAAGTGCACAGTCTCAAATATCAAACCCTTTCATGATGATAGCGTTCAATCGTATGAAATATTAGCAATAATATAAAACTGCTGCTGTTCTAAATGAACTGGAGCTAGCAAAGTAACCTTAAGATTTAAAAGACTGTGAAATATTGAACGTCATCATCACTTAACACCATTCTCTAGTGTTATTTTGTACAAATAAGGATGAGTTGATGGATGACCTTTCCTTTCCCTACTGTGCTGATTTACTGGCGTGGCTTTAAGCATCATATAAGCACCTTCTATATGATGCTTTAAGCCTTCCTTATCTTGGCTCGTGCGCGGATTAGTATTATTATTATTGTCTATCTTGGTCTAGCTCACTATAATATAGCTGTTCTTTTGAATTGGGAGTTTGGGATGCTTCTGCTAAATTTTTCAGACTGATGCGATGCGATGATGAACGAAAGAACGAAAGATATATTATAATTAACAATATTAGTTTAAGCATAAATAGTTATAATTATATAGTATATTGACAATAATTTGAATTTGTAGCTAAATTA